>SJJU01029564.1:0-11060 GCA_012932125.1 Conopomorpha cramerella | reverse complement strand
TTTCCAAGCCCTTTCAATTCAAACAAATAATCAAATCTACCCTCTTTATACAATTAATATTAAACATAATATCTATGTACCTTAGCATGCGTTTCGACCCGACACATGTTTGACAGGGGTCTAGACATCTGATCATCTGTTCGTGAAATACGGCATAACCAGCGTACATGGATCTGTGCCAAACATGTTTTTTTGTGAATGTTTGGCATGTGGAAACGTAGGGTTTTAACACACACAAATTTTACATTATAGTAATCATTTTATTCATGTCGACGACCTGAGAAACATTAAAATCTGTTTGTCAATATTCCGTCTTAGCTGCCTACGCATTTTCCATCACAATAATGGCTTACATACAAGGCGCGATTCGTCTACACTGAATGAAAACACCTACCATGCCTTATTTGTCAGCAGTTCTACTATTGTACCTTGTCATGGATACATTAATAATTGAGCTTTTAAAATATTTCTTTGCTAGTGTAAACAGTTCAGCTTTGGTCAGTTGTTGAGCGATGATATCAAATACTTATGTGTGGGTTATATACTTACTTACGTCCAAATCATAGGTGGTTCCCTGTCTGTGTTGGGTACTTTATATTCGTAGGTATACATATTTGGTATCTGTAGAGTGACTAGTATATCATAGCTTCAGATATCTTTGAGAGTAATAATGATTGTTATACGTACCAACAAGTGTGCTGGAAAAATATTTTGCACGTTTTTATTTTCTTATTGTAATTGTATTAGGGAGTTTTCTTAAAAAATCAATCTGTTAAAGACGGTGGGAAACGAAGGAGATGCACCTACTTTATTCTATGATCGTTGGTTCGTCTTTGCACTATCTTTGGTTTTTTTTTAAGAATTCTCATTACACTAGCTAACACGGCGACCGATGTTTTGCTTTTGTTTTGAATATAAATTATTATAACATACTATTTTTTTTCTGCTGATTCCCATTTCCTAGATCATTTCGGAAATCCTTTATATCTTCGTAAGGCCTGACTATTTTTTTTACTAATAACAACCGAATGTACTAAATAGATTACAAACATTTCTTAGTCTTTGAGTCCTGAATATTTTAAACCGTTTTACTTTTGCCTGCACGTTGGCTGGGCGATTCTATTTTTTATTCCGCCTTGGTTTTAAGTGTATATTGTCAAATCTGAACTGTTAGGGTGCAGTTTTGACTATTTTTAGTCCCGTAGGCTTTACGAGGATATAAAACTACTTCTGCAGTGCATCAGCCGTACTTGCCAAACAAGTTTCTACGTTTAGCTGTGCGTTGATATGTTAGTCAAATTTCCTCTCCTTTTATATTTATGTACTATTTGACCCGGCAAAAAACATCATTAACGATGTTTTTTCTGGTATTATATGCACATATAAACCTTCCTCAAGAATCACTCTATCTACTAAAGAAAACCGCATCAATATCCGTTGTTTAGTTTTACAGATCTATTTATACATAGGGACAGACAGCGGGAGACGACATTTTGTACTATGTATTGATATTCGATTATCAAATTCGCGTCTCTTGAATATTAAACATACCATTATTGTGAATTTGAGTTCTAATACAAGCTATTCAAATTCCAAATTGCTAAACAGCGGAATGATAAGGTACAAACACACGACCGATTCCCCTTTATCGATACGGGAAAATGTTGTATCAATATAATTAACTACAAGGTATTTCAAGATAAATATCACGTGCGAAACGTTAGCTTGAGCTAGCAGCATAGGTTGCAGTAGGATTTTAGCCTTTATTGTCATAGAAAAGTCTTGGAAATCCTGAAAATCTATAATAAACTCAGTACTAAATGTCAAGTAGCGATAAACCGGCTTGATTAGTAACTCGCGTAAACGATGGAGTAAGTGCAGAAGACGTCATAAGTACAAACAGTGTTAGCTTAGTGTGGATAATTTGATGTTGTTTAGAAAACATGAGCATTAATGTTATACCTACGGTAGGTAGGTATAATCGTTAAAAGTAAGGTAAAATTTATTCATCTCCTTAATAACAATGGAAAAATATGTTTATATTGCAATTTTATATCAAAGCCTAATCTGTATTATGCTAGCGATATGTAAAAAAGGCACTTGCTAAGCAAACACCTACATTTCACCGAATGTTTTTTTGTTTTGGAACCAAAGTTCCCCTCGTTTTATCGGTCATCTGGCATCTGCCATCATCAAACCCTTACTTTCTTTTGATGGAACAATCTTTGAAATATCTTCTTTCCAACAAAAAAAAGAATCAGCAATATCGGTCCTTTAACGGCGAAGATGTCGGCGAAAAAACATTAAAAAAAGCATACACAGTGTGGCCCACAACCAGGGCAAAAATCAGAATCGGAGGCTAGATTGAATCATTAGGGTCCCACTTAGTTAAATTTGAAACGTAACTATTAGTTTTTTCCTCACAAAGTAAATGGTATTTTTAAATTTGATGTCGCTTAACAAAATAGTTTGTTATTTTGTGGTAATTGTCTTCATGGGCGTAACCGCTGGTATCGCCTGACAGCATGTGTCACGTGTTGAAAGCACGTGTCCAACTGCAACAACACTATTTGCTAAGGGATTCTGAGTACTATTGACAACATGTTTATTGACGTATCGTTGGTATAAATCCAATACAATTGTGATTGTATTTCTTAATTATTACCGCGTATTATTCGCTAAGTAGCATTTGGGGAGGCAGAAATTTGTTTGTCGCTGTTGTAAAATTACATTATTTCTTTTAAACAAATAACTTTAAATGAAAAAATAACAGATTTTAACCAGTAAAATATTGAGACTTGTGGTTTTCTCGTGGATGGCCATTGTCGGAACTGAACCAAATTTTAATGGAACCAAAGAGGAGCATCAGCAGCTTTGAAAGAAAAAATGTATGATCCAAATCGTTTCACTCATTCAAATGTTTTGAGGTACAAAACAACAAACATAAAACAAAATACCGTCGAATTGAAAACCTTCTACTTAATTAAAGTTGGTTAAAAATAACAATCTAGTCGCGGATTGGCATACAGGGATAGGATAACTTGAAATTTTGCACTTGTGTCCGTATGTTTAAATACAATTTATTTCTTAAATGTATATTTGAAATTGATTAATTTCGCGTCGCGATACCCCGATATAAACATTTAATATCATATTAAAATTTAAGTAGGTACGATTGTTTTGGGAAAATGACATAATTCCGTAGCGTAAACATATAAATACGCAGAAAAAACTCGAACCTACAACATCCGAATGAAAATCAAGGTGCCCGACATCTAGGCCGGGTGTGGCTCAGATAAAAGTTATCGGTATAGAAACACACTTTTCACAGACATCTGGACGCGCCACCTATTTTTTTTTTGCACATTAAAGTCTGACCTATTTCGTGAAAAGAAACGATTCTATTTTTAGGCGACTTCAAAAAAGGAGTCTTTCTCAATTCGTGTGTTTTAATGTTTTTTCGGGGATAACTTCGTCGTTCATGAACCGTTTTGGATGATACTTTTTTGTTCCATGATAAGGAAATTAGAGCTTGATGATGGCAGACCAGATAAATCGAGGTTAACTTTGGAAAATCTACTGGGGAAATTCGGTACTTTTTTATTTAAATTTATGAGATTACTTGACTATATTATTATAATTAAATTAAATAAATAAATAAAATGTTTAGGCATATGAGATATTAAGTTTTTTATCCATGTTGACTGTTTTCTTATCGTATTTGAAATTGCTGACTTATCGATAAATTCTGAAATACTGTAAAATATCGATAAATATAACGTAGACATTATGTACTGTACACAAACATAGATTAACTCACATCTATAATCCCTAACGGGATAGAGCTCCTAACTGCTGAATTGGTTTGCCTTTTACGCCTTATGCGGCTAAATACAGGTAACTTGATTTAGGAATTTGTTTGAACCATTGTTTCTTTACTAGCACTGAACCAGCTAAAAATATAACGTTTTTGTCTGTTAAACTGTCAATACTTTAAAGATTTAATATTCAATTAATCTGTCAGATAGAAAATGTACACACACCTCTTAGATACAGCACACTCATCACAAGTGTATATTGTGTAGTGTTATAATATCTTATTACTTTTTATACGATATAAAATCTCTACCTCTATAAATATATAGATTTTGGTCTACAATTCAGTAGCTATAGAATATTCAATATCAGACCAATTAGATTTTTTGCGGGCTTCTCCTATTTGAAAGACAATACTATTTCTTCGTAACTAAATATTTATTTTCTGCTTAGTCATCTCGAAGAAAATTCACAACAAAAAAAACATTAATTTCAAATAATATTTATAGTACTATGACTATTAGCACGGCGTCCATGCTGTTATACATTATATGAAGCAATTGCCACCTTCATTCGTAGCAAGGTCATGGTGGAATTACACCTGCAGTATGTTCTAAAGGAATTCGAACTCTATTACTTGAGGCATGGGCAATAATATCGAAGGTGACGTAACTCAAAAACCACGTCCAGACCTAGGTCGCTCGCAGCAAAGCGATCTGTTAACTAAATGCGTCAAAGTAATTTTGCAAAGTGCCGATGATTTGTTTGCATTTGGTACAAATAACACCACCGAGGTTATTTTAGTGCAAACGCCTAATGTTGTAGATTTGTTCAGTCGCCATAGTAGATCTATAGCTGTAAAGCGATTGTACGTCCGTGGCGTTGGAACGCATAAGAAAACGTTCACTCGTTTCATGTCGATTCATTCGTTTTAATGATGATCAATCACGTTACACCATCGCAAGCTACGATTGGTGAACGTTGCCGAAAACGAATGGATCACGAAATGAACGGACGTTTCCTTACTGCTCTAACCCACCAGGGGGCAGTCTGCTACATCTAGTAGTTGCATCGCTCTGGCATCGGATAGCGACAAACGAGGTGGAGAGAGGGATGGAGATGGGGAGTTTCAAGTTTCAATAACTTACCTTATATTTCGTACAACGGGTCGTTACTGTCATACTATCGTCTTGCTATACTATACTGCCGTCTTGCCGTAATTTGAAAGCGAAGTGAATCCCTCGATCCTGCCGCAGCAGTATTTACGAAATTATTACCGGCAGCGGGCAAATCCTCATAGACAAACCACTGCTATAGGGACGGTGGCGAAGGGTTAGTGTCAGATACACCCCCCCCCCCCTCCTACTACAGGTCAGAACGGTAGTAGGCACAAGGGCGGTACTAGAGGCACGGATGGTCTATGATGAAGCACGCTTTTCTATTAGGTACCTAAAAGACACCAACGAAACAGAAGTAGGATGAGCAGTTAGGCCTTATTTCACTTATTGGCTTCAACGAACCGAAGTAGAGCAACGTTGAGCCCGGACATCATTTGGATTGGTGACCGCCTTTGTATGGGATTTATTTGAGATTTTCTGCTTGCGATATGTTAGCTGTGAGCTGTCCCAGCTACTACTCCGACCATAGTCAACCCGAGTTCTGAGATATCTTTGAAAAACATACTTAACAGTGAAACATAATTTGTTTATTTTGATGTTATTTTTCCTTATACCACTAAGTTTGTATTATTATAATTTTCGATGTATCTAAATACTCAATTTACACTGTTTTAGAATACCTAGAATAGTTTATTTATTTTCTACCCATATCTGAATTGGCCTTATCAGAGTGCCAATATTCTTAATTACCTTAAAAAAATACAAACAAATGTATCGGCCGGTGTATAAATACCGAAGTGGGGCACAAACATTAAACGAAACAAACAACATAACGTGCCTACGTCATCACCTAATTGCCACGACCAAAATGGGTGTTCCTTAGTTTCCTTCCTTCCACAAAAGCTGTATTAATGTAATTTGCGTAGGATTCGCGTGAGTGGAGATTTTGCCCTGACATATTAGGAGTGAAGCCAGAATGTAACAGACAATATTTCATGACATTGCATAGTGCGACATGCAACCTTGGCGAAATGCAATATGCACCTATAGTGATGTAGCAATGTACGCGGCACCCATGTAAAATGATCCTTGTGTCTTAGAACATTAAAGGCGAGCCTGGCTCTGGATGAGTAGTATAGATTACCTCGTCGGTGGAGTACATGCGATTTCCTAGTCTCGTGTTGCGGAAAATAAACAGTACGATGCCACTGCAGCGGGGAACTTGAAAACGCTATGGAAAATGCTAAATTAAATATAGATAACTTTGTCGAGAAAAATTCTATTGCACGTTTTTTTTTAAATAATTTGGCGTACATCACCCAGGAATAGCGTAGTTTCCCTATATAAGATTTGGAAAAATCTTGCATCAGAGAGATTACGTACCTAATGAACGAGTGTGCTCTACCGTAGACCACATCGCTGCTTAACATCAGGCAGGATGTCGGTCAAGCATTTGACACCAAAATCCTTCACTGTGTTTAAAAAACAAGTTGGTAATATGAGTAGTTTTATTTTTTTTTATCCCACAAACAGTGCGTCCCTTATCGTATACCATAGACTAACGTGGTTTTATCTTTTTTTTTAAGTACATACAATGAGTACATTGTATGATATAAGACAACAGAATATAAATAGGGCTAAAAAGAAACAGATTTGTAAAGACTTCCCAACAATTTATTCCGCTTTCAACTGATCGCCGGGGAAGCGAAGGTCGCGTGTAGGCGGACCAGAGACCTTGTTGGGTACATTGCAGAAAACACCGGAAATAACTTAAAATTATGCAACGAGCATTTGCATTTTGACGTTTTTACTTCTATCGATACTCTGCACATTTTTTTTTTTCATTTCCATGGATATTTGGCAGCGCCAGTGACGCCCTGATTCACATAAACAAATGACACGGTGTAATGGACCATAACTGTAGGTCATGAACAACTCATAATTAAACGCGAGCTTTCATTCATGTACATTATTTATGTATAGAGTTCTACATAGGCTGGTCAAAGAGGAAAACGTAAACAATCCAGCGTTGGTCACGGCAGGCATTTAACAGTTGCATTTTAAAGTGAGCTGTTTCGCCTAAGAAATCGTCGATTATCATAGCTCAGGTCTAATGAGACTAGCTGACAACATTAGTGTCAATGCTAGCGCCACTGCTTCCGGGGTTCACAGACTAGCTGCAGACCTGTCGCGCTCGACTGCGCTGCGTCATTGTGCGCGTGCGCCGATGCCCGTGCGAACATCGATCAAGGACCGCACATGACGCTGTTTTACATGTATTTCTTGTAAACAATAAAAAGTTATTTGTAAAGTCTTTTCTTGAGAGTTTATATGAGAGCTTAAAATATAATTCTGACTCTTGTTTTCTCGAAAGTCGTGATATAAAAAGACCAGAAATATCAAGGAACCCGAAACTCTTTCAAACGAAGGAAAACATCCTTAAAGAGTAGGTATCGTTAATAGCCGTTTATTTTTGTCGCGTACGTCCATATTGCGTGGTATATGGAATTACCAGCGAATGAGACATGATATCGTTTTAGATCTCTCGGTAGCGTTACGAAAATAGGCACTGAAGATTCAAATTTTCATTGATCAAACGTTATTTACCGGAAATCCATTTAAAAAATGATATACCTACATGGGCCACCAGGCTACCGGAAGCCATTTTCATGTATTTAGTACACCGTCCGGCCTATTACATACAAAAAATATACAGCTACAAACTTCCGTCTAAAATGTTTATAAAATTAAATTGATTAATCACTATTGTAACTGCATTGCCTGGGGCCTATTCCTACGAGCGGAAAACTATGTGCATTGCTGATCTCGGTACTATCATTTTACTGTGGTCCCTAGTAAAACAGCGATGCACATCGTTTGACGCTGCGTTGCCATAGTGCAGCAGACTTGGCAACCAAGCTGGGAAACCGAGTCAGCTAAATTGCGTTATAAGGCACATTGATAAATGGTGCAGACACTTCTTTCTTTATATATCAAAAGAGACCAAGTCGTAGAGATTTGACATGATGATTTTATCCAGATGAGGGTTACATTTGTTACCGAATTATCCTCCCAATGTGCCCAAGAAGGCTATAACTTTTTCGGGGACAAGCTCAACTCTGCCTTTCAAGCTCCACCTGTCACGTACAGGTTATTTTCTGGAGACGTGCGCTTCTACTTCTGAATCTTTTCAACGCAGCGCATGTTTTCTTCACTTATGCACAAATCATATTTTTTTTCCACCCTGTTTTGTTACTGGTGGCATTGAATTAAACGTATGTTTAAACCTCAGTTCCAGACGGTGTGATATCTAAACCGCTGAGGCCCCGAGCCGGCGGCGACGTCATGGCGTCAGACCGCAACGGCAGTACTCTCGACCTCAGCGTCCCGTACGCGGCGCCATCAAACCTCGTGCTCACGCCGGCACCTGAATGTAAGCTTTTATACTATTCTAGATGGATACGTTCACACAATCAGTTTCACCTAAGGGAAAGAGCATTCAACAGCAAACACAAACAGCAATACACAAACAGAAAGAGCGTCACTTCTAGCTTAACAATTGCGGCTAAATGGGCACTATGTAAGGACATCTTGTGATAAATGGCCAACCGCTCAGAAAATCCTTACACACTTCAAAATACGTACGTTCATGTTTTCGGTTTCAAATTAAGTCCCAACTTCCATGAAGTCTCTAGCATCTTATGCTTAGAGGACGATGAATCAGTCTGTATTTCTATATAATGTTATGTATGTATGTTATGTTATGTTAAAACTGGGTCTACACACCCTACAGAATGTTCAAGGACAACGCCTGAAAAACAAAAAAAAGATTATTTTTTTTAGTTTTTGCTCTACTTTACTATTTTTTTAGTCTCTGGCTATATTGACACCCAAAGGAAACAGTGGTCGTCGGCTTCCTAGGGTATCTACTATATAAAAATAAGTCGGGTTTTCCTCCCTGACGCTATAACTTCAGAACGCACGAACCGATTTCCACGGTTTTGCATTCGTTGGAAAGGTCTCAGGCTCCGTAAGGCTTATAGCAAAGAAAATTTATGAAAATTTTCAACAGAAAAGCAGGAAAACGAAACGAAGCCATCTGGTGGCGAAACGGAGTTCGCCGTGTTTGCTAGTTTATTAATAAAGAACAATTAATACTTAACAGGTCGCAAGTTATCGCGCGGCATATCCCGGGCGACCGACAACGAGGGTCTGGTGTGGGCGCTGCGCACCGGCACGGAGCCCGAACCTGAAGCACTCAGCTCCGACCACATATTCCTGCTGCCCGACATCTCCGTCTACCCGCCGGAGTTCCGGTGAGTTTGTTTTTTCAGACCTAAATACACCTTGTCAGTTCTTCTCGAGTTGGCCAAAGGGTTTCGTGTCAATTTTTCTTGTCATAATAAAGCCTTTCCGAACTGATTAAGCTTTTGGCGTTTTTCAAGTGTTAAGAAATACGTAGTGTATTTTATTCAATACTAGCTGACACGGCAAACGCTGTTTTGCCAATATACATTATGAATGGTGTTTATATGCTATGTATCATACATATAAACCTTTCTCAAGAATCACTCTACCAAAGAAAACTGCGTCAAAATCCGTTACGTAGTTTTAAAGATCTAATCCTACTTATGTATATACGGACAGACAGCGGGAGGCGATTTTGTTTTATACTGTGTATTGATGATAAGGTATGGGCAACTCATATTGTATTATAGGGTGTACACACGTTAGTATGCAAGTTTCGTCTCAATGTTTTCCTTCACCGTAACAGCATTACGCATCCTAGGCTCTGAAAAAGAGTCCCATGGGTACACGTCTCGACCTTGCAACCTTACGATACGCAAATCCATGTACCCAACAACTAAGCAACATCCGCTTTAAATTATTGTAATGACAGACAATGCTATCAAAGCGAATAATCGAAAGATTCATTACCAATGAGATCAACATGTCACGGTTCAACGACAGACTTTGTAAATAAAAACAAACATTCCTAAAATGATGACAATGTAAGATGCTATCGCGGTTTTTTATGCCTCGTCGTGTTTGATAGATTTCTGCCATTATTGTTTCGATCGAATGCAGTTCGTTTGTTACGCCTACGTTGGAGCTGGCTTTGGATTCGTAAAGGCCTACACACATGAGGCTAGTCACTGGTGTCAGTGCGAGGACAAGTCAGTACTTACTTGTTACTAACCTGATACATCACCATCATCAGCCCATACTTGTCCACTGCTGGACAAGTGGCCTCTCCAATTGCACGCTACTGTGATCTGTTTTCGGCTTCTCGCATCCAGCTTCTGCCAGCCATCTTGCGTATATCATGAGTCCACCTTGCCTGAGGGCGTCCTACACTCCTTTTGCCGAGACGAGAACTCGGTTTTCCCCAACGGTCATCGGTTCTACGGCTAATATAACCTGATACAATCGGCAAAAAATTGCTCTACAGTTTTGATGATACTTTCCGGGTAACGAATTTCTAATAGAAGGTCGTCACCATCAGCCCATAGCCCACTACTGGACATAGGCCTCTCAAATTGCACACCACATTTAACACAATTTTTATATGCGATTTTAAGGACCGGTTCTACTGATCAAACTGATAAAAAATATATTAATAGCATTTATATCGCCTGCACAGCCACAAACACAAACAGTGGGAAGAATGTGGGTTTTAGTTCTGGGATAGTCAGGACTAGAATTAAGTAGATATTAGACGTGTGACGGGTATCTTTCTAGTCATCAGCTGTACTGTTATTTAAACCTTCCATAATGCAGGTGGGTTAAATGCTCAATTCAGGAGCTACGACGACGTAGTCCAGGTGGAGACATTGCAGTAGTCCTCACTAAATGACGCCAGTAATCGCCCCGTGTATATCAGCCATAATGTTACATTTCATAGTTCACAAAATACTGGTTGTCACAGTACGTTCAGGGTACCAATGATGAATTGGCGTCTAGCACGAAACCATTGAAGGTTGTGGGCATTTCGAGTGGAAAACGATATGCCCCTCAGCCAACCATGGCGAAGCTAAGTCAATTACCGTGGAAAATAGCGTAGTCTAAGTAGAGTCTGAGTCGATCGTTTAAGTAGGGAAATAGATTTGATATAAAAAGTAGAAG
>SJJU01029561.1:0-11623 GCA_012932125.1 Conopomorpha cramerella | reverse complement strand
AGTAGTAATTTGCTGTGCCCACCAGGGTCCGCAATGTTGTCATGTACCTATGATACTATACATGCTTAATCTTAAGAACTTAACATTGTGGAATGCAAATAAATAATTTGAATTTGAATTTAAATTTGTGCGTTATTCTAGGTAGCGGAAATGTTTAAAGTGTATGTAAATTATAATGTACTTACTTTAATAGTTGTAATAATTAGTATAATTATTAGGAGTATAACGAAGATGTGAGTATATACGTTCAAGTGTTTTACTTAGAATAAATATTACAGAAAAACTTTACTTTCTAGCAACTAAGTTAAATTATGTACCTACAAGACTAAAATAATAGGTACTGAATTTGATACTAATTAGAAATTAATTAGTGATATTGAGTTTATTATTTTAATTTTTTTTAGTATTCTGTGCACGGTTTTGCTGTGTTAAATTGTTTGATATAATTTTTTTTTAATAATCAAAGTATAAATTAAGGTAATCATTTTCGCAGTTGTGATAAAATATTATTTAGCGATTTTTTTTGGAGGATTTATTTTAGGGAGGATATTTTATCTGAGCGATAAGGTCTTTTTGCAATTTACCATTTGTTTTTCGATTTCACATAACATTTACATTGATTAATTATCTACGTAGTCATGAAGCTGAATTCCAAACAAAATGGACTATCCTTTTTGCTACTAGTCACCCGTTGCGTCTTAAAAAGAAATACGAGAATACGGTTGCCAGAGTGCGCAGAACATATGCCGATTGAACTAAGAGTATAGTCCCAATATTGTTTACTTAGATAGTAGAGTGGTTAGGTAAGTTAACGTTACCTACCTTGTGAGGGTGTATGTAAGTTTTTTTTCTTCATTGGGTGTCTGCAAAACTTGTAAGAAACTTATTTTAAGTCTTGACAGTTTTCAGTGGGGTGTGCCTTGGACAGTTTTCTGTATTTTTCAAATAATGTTATGAAATAGGGGTACAAACACATATTTGTAAGACTTATGTCTGCTATGCTCCAATATGGTTGTCTTTCTAGGGTTAAACAGAAAACTTGAGTTTTGTTTACTGGTAGTCTTATAGTAACATAATATAAAACAAAGTCGTCTCTCGCTGCCTGTCCCTATGTTTAAATCTCGTAGAACACTACGCGACAGATTTTGATGTGGTTTTCTTTAGTGGATAGAGTAATTCTTAAGGAAGGTTTACATGTATAACATAATAGCAGAGAAACACACAATTTTTAGTTAGTTAATAATGTTTATTGTTAAAACAACGTTTGCCGGGACTACTAGTAGGCATATAAAATTCTCTTGTCACAATGTAAGTTTCCGTACTCGTCCGAAACGGCATGATCATTTTATATGAATATTCAATAGGTCTGAGAATCGACCAACATTAATTTTACATACATCTACCAGTTGTACTTAGTTCAAAATACAGCGTACAAATGTTACTTACTATGGCATAACAAATATTTTCCGAAATAGCCAGAAAAAGATTTTCAGAACAGGGCTTTTACAATCTTCAGGTCACTTTCTAGTCTGACAATGAGGGATTAGTTAGATAAAATTGTAAGGACATGAGAGGTCAGTTCTTTGTCCATAAAAGTTTCTTATGTAAAAAAAGATATAGCACATAACGCTTTATGACAAAAATGTACATTAGTAAAGAACTCATGGAGATGGCGTTACATCGGCTCACGTATCAAATATTGAAACGAAATATTAAATATGTATCAGCTTATTTAAAGAAGCTTCCCTTTGTACATTTTCGCGGGTATAAGAAACTGATCCCATGCATATCTGATTCGATCTACAGTATGTTTGCGTGAAATCTCCTTTATAAGGGAATTTACATAATCAGAGACGACGACGCGGCGCGGCGACGTCGTCGAATACCAAACGCACAATGTTGTATCCATAAAGCTCTGCTCGCGGCACCGTGGAAGTCTCGCTCCACTCATAAACAACACAAATATATTATAAGCAGCCCTCTCTCCGCGTATAAAACACTGGAGCCTAGGCTCAGATAAATCCAAACATGCACTATTCACTGCCCACACAGACGACAAGCTTGCGGACGAAAATATGCTACCAATATTGGGTATTCAAATGTTTGTTACATTAATCATAACGCAAATAAACCAAAAACGCACTTCAACCAAAACTCTGATAAACAACGTCAGTTCGCCATTAATTCGGATAATAATCGAATTTTGTGCGATTGAGGAAATCGAATGCCAACATGAAACAATATTTGTTTCAATATTCAATCATTGCACATTCGGCGATTTCGTTATAATTCTTGGACGAATGGCACAATTCCTGGTCCCCGCGCTATCGGAAGACTTTAAGACGGAAACCTCTTTTCGGCAAAAATCCGCGATGTATCGACAGTAAAGGGATTCCGACCCACGTTTCCTATAGTCATGCGAAACGATTATAAACGCTCGAATGAAATAAAGAGAAAATAATACCCCGTTTGTGGAGTCTGAAAGATATCAATTTTGTAACAGCTTCAAACGTATCGCCCTAGTCCAATATCGGGCGCAATAAAACGTATGAAGGGAGTATTATTCGCATGGACAGCTCTCCTAATAACTTGGATCCCGCATTGGGTTGTGGTGGCGGCAAGCCATGCGGAGTGACTCGGGCCATTTCTTGTGATCTCGGACAGTCGCCCGCGCATTCACGGCCCGTCGCACAAGATGGCCGGCACGTTCTAATGAAATATCACCATTTGTATTTTGATCGTTTTTAAAGCTGCTTTAGGATAAGGAAGACTAAACACTGTCATAATAGAAGCTATATTTTTTTCTTCAAATAGTTTTAGACCATATTTCTAAAAGTTCCCTTTTTAGTAGTAAGTAAGTGTTAATTAATTTCATTAATTAACAATATTTAATTTCAGGATTATTCGTCGAGTTTAGTCTTGCCTAGGAGTATATTTGTATCGGCCGAAGTTCGTTCCGTCTCAAATTCATAATTGCATTAATGGTGTACCTAAATGTTATGGATACCTAATCGATTTTTAAGCATTTCCCAGATAAATACAGAATCTTATTTGAACAGTCCACAGTTTCAATAGTAAAAATAAAACTTTTTACTTACTGCCAAAATAAAATCTTTGAAGAAATCTGTATAACAAAAAATCTGTCAAGACTAACTAATTAGGTGTTTGAATCAGCTTATTTTTTAGAACGCGAATAACGTAAGTGAACATTTCAAAATAGTCTGCAAATGAAAAGCAACTGACAACTTTGCGGTCGGACCACAATTCACACACGTGACAGAACGTATATAATTAATCTGTCTCATTCATGACCACACAAAGAGGCTGTCGCGCCTTGTCGTGTCCTGACGCACGTATGGTTTATGCTAATCTACTCAAGTAGTAGTCGTTTGAATGTACACCATGTTGCTATACCCACATTGGATATTAGGTCTACGACTTGAAAGATTGGAGGGCAAATACACTTGAGGGCAATTCCGGTCCATACCTAATATTTTATACAAGGATCGGATACTTTATACAAGGATATCGTGATTACTTTTTAAAATATATATTAAAAAAATATATCAATTTCACTCAGTTAGCATTCCTCGATTGAGGTATGATCATGTGAATACAAAAGTGTAGCACGAATAAAGCACACGTGCCAATTGAACCAACCGGAAATGAAACACGAGCACTGTTTACCACAAAATAATAATTATAACAGTACAGTCTGTATACACAAAAACAAGTCATTCTATGGATCGATTTATGTTGTTCAAAAAGTGTACAGTCATCATAAACCGTGACATCACCTAGTGCAGTTTCGGGACAAGTGTATCTAAACATTTTACTTGGACCAGTACTACTATAAGTTTCCTCTTAAAGACGTCCAACTTAAGATGGTCTGGCATGTGTGTGACTATGGTACATTAAAAGCATGGGGTAAAGTGAGACATGGGGTGAACGGGGCTTCGCTGTGGGGCTTTCGTCACGGGCTTCAGGCCGTGAAATGACGTGACGTGTTTGTGTGCTGCGGTCGCCGCTGCCTGTGACGTATACTTGCGGAAACTGTTTCGTGGTTTGCTGTTAATTATGACGTCATTGTATGAAATATTTGCGCAGATTAGGCCGGTAATTATGTATTGAATTAATAATGTATGTGAATTTTAAAAGTTTTTGGCCTACGACAAAAACGATTGATATTATATGTATTTTATCCGATGAATGGCAATAATCCTCCAATTTTATTAAATGCTAATACAATTCGCAATACGCAGTGCCAGTTAGGCTAGAGGTAATCTTATAGATTTGCGTTCAAGGATCTTACACTATGAAAGAAGTTTATGAAATATCTAAACAAGATCTTCTGAAACTGCATAACGGCTTGGTAGCCGTTATAGTTAATTTAAAAATGTTTTCCACTTTAATTTTGGTAAAAGATGAAATATTACATTATTTCATTACTCCAATTGCATTTGGTGCGACTGAATTGGAACGAGATTTAAAAAATAAATAGCAGGTGCAGTTTTTCACGCTGCGAGGGCTCAAAGAGCTCGTCACATTTTGTATAAATAATTTTAAATAAATAAAAACAACAGTTCAATTTTTTCAACCCATCACCTACCTCGCGATTTCATGAATGAATTAACATTTCTCGGTAAAACCACGTTGGAAAAACTGGAAAATGAAATGTTTATCAGTAAAATACGTACCAAGTTTTCATCGCAATGTACGGCATGTACGCTTGCTAAGCAAAATAAAATAATTACCCCCTTACCAATAAATGCGTTATCACTTATACAACGAATATTACAGGTCTACAAGAACTGGTTATTCCGTATTTGACATACAACTGACAAGTTAAGTTGAGCTTTGTGTATCTTCGAAATAGCAATTCAAAGGCCCATATAATTTATTTAATTTCAAGCACATTTGAAACGTTGTTAGAGCTAACATACTTTTTGTTTTCACTGTAAGAACGTTGTGTGGTCCGCATACTTTAAAGAGGCCAAATTACTCGATCCACATCGATTGAAATATCAAGTACAGACTGGCCTACCGACCAGTTTAGTTCGCTATACGTATTTTGTCTCGATGCGCCATCTCTTACTATTGCGCGTGTAAAACCAGTATTATGTTTACGGTGTAAGAGTACACTCCTATCTCTACGTGGCCGGACGAAGTAGACAAATGCACACTGTTGGCTCGACCAACTGTTATAGGTACTATGACATGGGAAGTTCCTCTTTTCGAGTGTAGCGTGTGTGTCCTCAAATATTTCTTGGTCAGGGGACCAAGTCTTCTACTCTGTCGTAGTTGCATCGCTCTGGCATTGTAGCGGAAAACGATGTACATAGCTGTTTTACTCGAGAGCTATATAGAACACAGTAATATGAAAGTAATAAAATCGGCAATGCAAGTCTTTTGCCGCTACGGTGCAAGAGCAATGTAGTAACTACCAGAGTTTAGTAGACTTAGGCCATATGTATTCGTCCATGTCCACAGCCTCGTACAGTTCCTGTAACGTTCCCCGTGCCGCTCGCGGGGCAGACGAGCAGATCATCCATGGACTGAGAAGGAAATGACTCTGACTTCATGAATAAAAAAAATCACAATGTCTTAACGCCCTTTCCAACGAAAACTTCAAGAGGAAATGTTCAAGAATTAACTATTTCCTTCGACGAATTAGTGTTGTAGGCAGTGATGATGATTTAACTATAATTCCGGCTAGTCGCTTAAGCGTGTTTAAGGATTCCCTCCCGCCCCTTGTGAATACTTAAACGAGTGTTTCCGTCCACGCGAAGTGGACATTACGTGTGTCCATCAAGACAATAGAAAATCACCGCGCACCTTCAGAGCGTTCAACTATTCATGAACGATCGGTCAAGTCGGTGTATCTAAATAAACTGTGGTTCCGTATTTAAGAACAATAGAAGTAATGTTTTTGAAATGACGGCGTCATAAAATGAAAACGACTTTGGTTTTAGGAAAGGCGAAGTGTGCAAATCGTTTTATACAAAACTTGTGTAGGGGTGTATGTGAATACTGTTACGCCAGGGGTGGAACGCGACTAGATGCCGTAGAAGTGATCGAACTTGAGAGGCTAAAGAACCATTCCAGGTCCAGTCGACTTCATACAAATCACTACAGTGCCTATTGCAGTGCGTGCACACCATGATAGGCGACACTGCCTACCTTAGTATTTTGGCTACCCGACCTAATAATAGAGTTATTGCTAGATCTTTTTTGTTGTACTCACGACATAGGTTAACAAAGGTCCTTTGTTTTGTGGGTGAGTAGATAATGTATATTTCATAAAGACAGTACAAGACAGCACCTATATATAGGTGTCAATCCTTGGGGATTACTGCCTACCTTGTCGTAAAAGCACGCCACTGCTATATGCTAACAGATACTCATGGAACCATCTGGAAGTCTCTGTACTTGGATACCTACCACCAACGACTGGAATGTTCCAGAAGAAGGAATCAAATACTTGTGGTGTGAAAGTACAACTACGTATAACCAACTACTTGTATTCTGTCAGTATAGGCATTCGAATCTAATAGAAAGATCACGAATGTTCGATAGAAGTATACACAGATCATTCCAGTATTACAGTCGCGGCACACATACACAACTAAGTCGCACATGTGTGAAAGAGATAAAAATAGAACCTTCTAGTAGTCTCTATACTTGGTCACTAGCGACGTCTGGAATGTTCGAGAGCTATATAGAAACTTCATGTGTCACATACCTACTACTACATACGTTAAATAACTCTCAGTTTTATATCCGTCAGAATATAGTAGAAGGATCTCGAAAGAGCTCGATCGAAAGTGTGGAATGTTTCGGAAGCAACAAGTACACAAGTACTTGCCGTTACACCTACTTACCTACTGTTGGGTGTAGGTACGCGAGCCGACGCTTAGGTATTTAATTATTATTATTAGAAGTTTCGACTCGAGAAAGTACAGGTAGGTACTTTACACACTTTACTCGTATGTTTTGGATTGTGTACCGTTGGTATATAAAGAGCGACGATTGAGTCGGCGTGACAGTTTCAACTAAACAGCGATACAGTGAACATCAAGAGAGAAAACTAAAGTGGGCTGACAAGTAATTGTGCGATTGTAAAAGTGTGTTTATTAGCGGTTTTAGTTAATTAGTCTGTGTAATTACAGTGCCGGAATAAAGTGTAATTCTTGATTTTCGTAATAGTCTAATTTTCTATCCGTACCCCCCCCCCCACGTACGTAACAATACATTCAATTTGGAAAAGAACTCGGACCCAAAGTGTAGATGGAACTCGGCACAGTGTTGCTCAGGACTTTTCTATCTATAACCTTAGGCTATTTTAATGAACCACACTTTCCATAATTTAGGTTTGGGGTACTTTCTGGTGTATGTTTAAATACCTACTCCAAATATGAACTTTTCCTAGAAGTAAAATGTGATACATTATTAATACAACCGCTTTGATGTAAGATCAAAGCGGTTG
The DNA here is from genome assembly GCA_012932125.1 of Conopomorpha cramerella. NCBI lineage: Eukaryota > Metazoa > Arthropoda > Insecta > Lepidoptera > Gracillariidae > Conopomorpha > Conopomorpha cramerella. The sequence goes on along the minus strand of SJJU01029561.1, from coordinate 4,137 downwards.
CATTACCTGATAACAAAACTGGTATATTCCCTGCGGAACCACAAAAACTTCGACAGTCTTACTTAGATCCATTTATATCATTTGTAATAATAATAATAAATGTTCGAAGTGCATTAGCCGAGTATTATCAATTGCATGCTAGAGCTAAGTAAGTAACGGTATATACACATAGTTATTATAACATAAAGAAGTGATTACCCAAGTAGTTAAGTACGTGTTGTTTAATACCTATAGAGAGGTAAAGCATAAGATTTATCATAGTGTAGTTTTAATACACAGATGGTCAAAACACTTAAATGTACACAACAAATAGCTCACCTCATCGCCAAAACATTAAGGCATAAATCGAACCCCACCAAGGAACACCAGTACCAATACATCGTCAAATAACACATAGGACCGGCTTAAACGTAGGCTAAACTAGAATAACCACTGAGGAGTTCCAAAACATATCTTCTTAAGGATAACTATCTGTACATACAGAACCAAGTCCACACAAAAATTGCCCTCTCCATACTTATGGCCGAGCAAAAAAAAAGGAATACTGCGAAGTCTTCATAAATGATACACAACGCGAAGCTAATAACAGTTTTCTTGTGACACTAAACACGAAAAAAGCTCTCCCCATTTAACGAAGCGTAAATGTGAACTTCGTGTAAGGGCCCCCTTAAACAGACATTATTTGGAGGGGGCGTGGGGATGGCCGCGTAAAATTTTCGTAGCGATTTTTCCTTAATACAGCTGAGAAATAACATTGTGGGTCACGTTGGGGACATAACTTCGCGCAGACGGATGCAGCTGAGGACATTGGCGTCTATACGTCCAGTGAACTCTGCTCCGTTGGATTAAAGGGGGTCCTTTGTTTTGTAGGATTTACGTTTGACGAAAACAGGAAAGAAAGTAACCAATCAGCACATTATACTAATAATGTTGTAAAGTTTAAACCTCATTTCGTTGACTTAAATGGTCTTTAGGGTAACAAATTTAAACGTCATTCTTTCAATAGACTTAGATCGCATGTTGTTCTGAATGAAAAAATAAGCCTTATTATTCTTTGAAAGGCATTTTATAACACGTAGAGGAACAATTTCATTCCTCTCTGGCGTTTGTACCTCAATAAGCATTCAATCAGTCAATTTCCTGTGCAATAAACTGTTAATTCAATAACAATTAATCGAATTATCCGCTGCATTAAGCCCAGGGATGTTTTTAATAGTAATTAGTCATATTACTCGGCTGACAAAGGCCAGCGTCGCCCGCCCGCCGACTCTCGGCCGGCGCGCCCAACAAAGGGCTTAAGGCTTAGATGTCACCGCCCTGAAAATTTGTTTCATTAAACCGGACGAAAACTCCCTGTTTCTTTCGCCGGAGCGAAATTCCGCGGCGTTTTAATGTAAAACATTTTGCTGGTGTCCGACTACACAAAGGTCCGGGCACCCTTTAGTTATGGATTTCGGGAGTTTGTATTACGCCCGTGTAATATTGTTACAAGGGGATGAGATAGTACTGTTTTTAATCTAAAACACTGGCCAATATCTTACGGTTTCATTTATTGGAGAATTATTTTCTTCGTTCTTTATTGTTAATTTTGGAGCGTAAATCCAAAATTCTATTGGCGTGCTTGGCATTGCTAGTAGGTATATGATGTCAGAGCAGGTAGTGTTTGCAAGAGGTCTTCTTCAAATCTCTCTCATAATGCTCTTCTATAATCCTATTCTGGTATTTATTTCCAAATCTATACGTAAAAATAAAAATAGTTCTACTCTCTTGCTATTTCATTTTGAAGCTGGAGGACTGTTCTAAGCTTAAACAAAGCTTAAAACAAAGTTGGGAATCACCAGACGCGGAGACCTATTCTATATGAACTTGAATTGGTAACTTTTGGAGGTTTCTAAAATTCCACAGGTACGTGAAAAACTTTCTCTTACAAAAGTTGTAGAATGTACCTCTACATTACAAAGACAGTTGAATTAATTCCAATAAAAGGCAAAACACCTCCACACAAACTAATTAAAACAAACAATTCGCAAAAGTAGTACGAGAGAAAAATAGAAAGTACGAAGTAAAAATACGAAACAACGCGATTGATAAACACACATCGAGATAAATTGTTAGACAACTAACAGAGTCAAGTGTACCGCACAACAAGTGTGCGGAATAAAATGCCGAGGAAAAATAAGCCTTCGTAAATTACACTTTACCTATGTAACTTGAACTAGATTTCTTAGAACGCACACACGACGTCCGGCTCCAACCGTGGCGCAAACAGTACAGTTTCATTTACCTACGACTGTACGTGAGGCAAATTATTTATGTATCTCTGAGGTCGGCCTAATTACTACGCCGCCTTTTGTTCTCGACCCTTCTACCTAGGGTTTGTACACAAGTCAAATACAGATAGAAATACGGTTGCCACTCAACACAGACCTTTACCGCCATATAAAGTTTACTTGCTAGCAGGCATTTAAATTACCACTGGCACTTACCTAAGCTATGTATACACTATAATGTGAATAGAACCTCATGCTGCACTGACTTGGTAAATAGGTCTAAAATGTATCAAAGTAACCTTTTAAGGTAGCTCAGATATTAGTAACTGTTCGGTTAGTAATATTATTTTGTTATTTATTTATTTTTTGTTGTCTAACAACGGGCTGTAGTTCAGTATAGATTGTAAACATCAAACATTTGCATACACACCTGTAGTGTTTTTTTCACTGGAATTTGTACGAAAAAATTTGGAATTTTGTGTTGCGTTTTAAAAAACAGAAGCAAATGACACTTCGCTTAACAAGGCGATAACCTACAAATTTAAATCGCTTTGCAATACTTTTGTGTTTTAAGCCGTTTTCACCGCGTTTGATTGGAATTCCAGTGACAATCGCCTGGCGCTGGCGGTGGCGGTGGCGGGGTAGTGGCGGTGACATCAGACGGCGGCGGGTGCAAAGGACCGGCTATTCAATTTATTAGTATTTTACTTTTAAATCGGGATTGTTGCGGTGCGGACAATCGGTTCGTTTGCCCCGGAATCATGGCGGAGCACGCGCGACTTTTCAATTTGCACATTTTACTGTCACTCGATGACGAAATTCTTTTTTAATAATTACATTTATCACTTTCACAGGAACTTCGGTGTCCGAAACCCTGGAATCAATATGACGGAGAATATAAAACTTTTTTGAGATAAAAGATTGACCTAGAAAAAGTAATAATAAAACGATGTTTTCCATGATCTAGCATTAATTATGTATTAGTATGATGAATATGATAATATGCTTTGTTTATTCATGAAAATGGCAAGGAAGGCCAATAAGCCTATAAATATAAGGGCCTATGAACATTTAGACAGGTCAATGTAATGTAAATTCCCACGGGAACGGGATACACCAAGGGTAACACCGTGAAGCACAGCATCAACAAATAATAAAGGTACATTTGGGAACACAAAGTTATATTTTTTGACATAAAATAACTGCACCCTCTAGCTTTGTTCCAACAATATATTTTTCGCTTGAGATACTTTGGAGGGCACTCATTCAACAATAAATGTCCCTGGAATAAAACAATATCGTCCAATATCGGGATGTCATAAAAGTGCTTGATATTATTTTCCTGTTTTGTGCAGAAATTGTTGCACAATAGAAAAAACATGCTCATTGGTATCGTGTGACATGACAACCTATCTGACTAGTGTATAGGTAAGAGCAGTGTAAAATAATATTAAGTAAATACAAAATGATGGAAGATCAGCGCTGAGAGTGTTGTGTTAATCCATGTCACTCCCAGCACAAGCTGAATCAGAGCCCTTTTGCATTTACCACGTCTAATCCGACAATGTTTACTTGTTGATTTCTGTGTTTGTATCGTCTAATAGTTTAATTTCCTTATCTTTTTATTGTGTGTGTAAGTGTACGTGTCAAATGTAAATCTATATATAAAAGAAAGTTGTGATAGTTACACTATTTATAACTCAACCGGTTTGGTTGAAAATTGGTGGGGAGGTAGCTTAGAACCGGGAGGCGGACATATGATACTTTTTACCCCGATCCTGTTGGTCGCGTCGCTATTTAGAGGGTGCTATAGTTTGTATGAAATACTGAAACTACGCGAATGAAATCGCGGGGCGTCCATTAGTAA
>SJJU01029551.1:0-12516 GCA_012932125.1 Conopomorpha cramerella | reverse complement strand
CCATATTTGTCCATTGCTATACATAGGCCTCTCCAATTGCACGCCACTGTGATCTGTTTTCGGCTTCTCGCATTCAGCTTCTGGCAGCCAACTTGCGCATACTATCAGTCCACTTTTCCTGAGGGCGTCGTAAACTCCACTGCGTCCTATAGCACAACAATCACAGGAACGTAATGAAACTCTGTTCAGATCGCAACAGAGCAATAGTCACTCAGCAGGTCTATCAGTTTTCTGACACTTCCTGTGTCATTAAAACATCAACAATTCAAAATTAGCCTTAAATTAATATACGACCAGATCGACTAATTACAGGACACCTGGGTCGTGGGTTCGATTCCCGACACCGATATAATGCTTTAGTAAAGAGCTGAGGCAATTGTTGTGTACATCTGGGTATTTTATCTATATATATTTAACAGTATTTACGTATATCAGTCTCTGGCACCTGGCAGTACAGGGTATCCTAGTTTGTGGACAGGTGACCAGGTGACCCGGGATATTTATTTAATACTACTGGACTCGACAGACGCTGACCTTTTTTTTTACATGGGGGAATCCTCATGGACACCCCGCCGCCATGGGGACAGCGAACGGGGTAGTGTCGCACTCTTACCGACTAAACCCCCACGATGACCTCCGTGTCGCAAGCAGGGTGGGTCCCGGGAGTACCCGAAGGAATTGCGTCAGGACCCGCCCAAGCGATCGGTCCTGTCAGCCTCCGGCAACGAAATATAAACTATCCTATCTCTCAAATTGGACGAAATTACATATAAATGCCAACTTTTGTGAATATGGGTAGCCTTGGTGAAGAGTTCATTGGAAACAAACATCATGACACTGGATTTTTATACCCAGGGTGTGGCGTAATTAATGGATAACCCTATACCTGCCGATAGGTATCCCAGTGGGCTACCAGAGGGTGGACTTTTTTTTTAAATTATCGATACCGGTTAGAAAAAATGACACAAATCATGTTTTTTCAATAAAAATGTACCACCATTCACAAAATTGGCTACAGATTCCTTAAATTTCGGAATTTTTGGATGGTTTTTTTTTGTTGTCAAGCTGAAGAGTTGTACTACAGTCTACAATCCATTGTTTTTCTAATTTATCCCAACTGTTATATCAAAAAATTTAAATTGTTTAAAAAAATGTTATAAACCTATTTGATATCGGACTTTGTACAAGGCCTACCATGAAAAAAATGTATGGAAGTTGACGTGCCCATTACTTTAAAAACTTGCTTCTTTATTGCAGATTCTAAAATGGTATATTTATTATCTCGATAAGTTCAAAACACCTGGCCCAAGTTGACCATCCGCCGGTGGACCCTTTGTTATTTTACACAAAGCCGGTAGTGAAAGACAATTGTCCTTAGAAATTAAGACCTTAAAAGCGGCATGTTATGATTGTTTATCGCAAGACAACACCCTAAGTTAACGTCCGCCGGCCGACCCTTTGTTATTTTACACAAAGCCGGTAGTCAAAGACGACTGGCATTTGAAATTAAGACCTTAAAAGCGGCATGTTATGATTGTTTATCGCAAGACGACACCCTAAGTTAAATTCCTATTCTTAGATAGAGAATGGGCATAACGTTATTGCCCGGGTACGACAAAGACAAGTAGATGCCCACTGATTTAGCATGGGATGAAAACATTCCAGATTTAGCGTCAACAACCCAGTACTCTTCGGATTGCTGTCTCTTGCGCACATCTTGTTTACTGCGGGTTCGGATTTTATTTAAGTGATTTGAATTTGGATAATCATAACGGACTTAGATTTTGCTTAACGGATTGGACATTTAATTTTGGTGATAACAACAACGACTTTTGGCATACCCGGACTATTGAAAATGCCACACTTACACCGCTGCCGAGTATGCAAACATGCATCTCGTTTACGGAAAGTGTGACTGTAACGCGAATGCAGCTGCTCAAGAATATCGTAGAAGATTTCCCAATCTGCGACACCCCGACTACAGGGTGTTTTCGTTTTCGTTTTGTATTCGAGTCCACAATGCGTTCAGCGAAGGACGAATGCCTGGAACCGGTGTGGGCGGTACATCGGAAGGAAGACCCCGACGACGGAACGAAAATGAAGTCTTAGACCTAGTGACGGCTGAGCCAGAAATTTCTATTCGAGAAATAAATCGTGTAACTGGTGTAGGAACACGTACAGTGGGCAGAATATTGCACAGGGAGAAACTACATCCGTTTCATTTTCAAAGGGTACCCTTTCGCCTCATGATCACGCACCAAGAGTGCAGTTCTGCCGCATTATGTTGCGAAAAATAAGAGAAGACCCTACATTTTTCAATACAATTTTATGGAGCGACGAGTCATCGTGTAGAAGAGATGGTTTCTTCAACATGCACAACTTGCATAGTTGGCAGATAACAAACCCAAAAAGAATCCGGCAAGATAGAGCTCAGGTCCAATTTAAGGTAAACTTATGGACGGGGATCATCGGTGGGCAAGTTGTTGGTCCCTACGAGTTACCGGAGACGCTGACTGGCCCTGTTTACTTGGATTTTCTACAAAATACCCTACCTCAATTGTTAGAAGGCCTTAACATTCCAACCAATTACTGGTTCCAAAATGATGGCTGCCCCGCTCACTATGCACGAATTGTTCGGTAATTTCAGGATGAAATGTATCCTCAAAGATGGATTGGACGCCAAGGACCAATTTTGTGGCCACCAAGGTCCCCTGACCTAAACCCGTTGGATTTCTTCTATTGGGGCTGCCTGAAAGAAAAGGTGTACAAAAAAGAAATAACTAATTTAGAGGATCTAAAGAATAGGATTAATCAAGCTGCCGAAGAAATAAAAACTTCTGGCTTTCTCCGACGTCTACAACGTTCATTTGGTCGGCGGTGCAGAGCTTGCATTGCCGCAGGTGGCGGACATTTCGAACATCTAGTGTAAAAACAAAATAACAATTAAAATTGTTTGAGCAATAATTGTGATTAATATTAAATTAAGTAGGTACAAAAGCTGTTGTATTAGGTGAAAAATCTGTAAAAATAGTTTTACCTTTTTGGGTAATATCAGTACCATAAGTAACACAATTAAAAACCAAACTAGAATAAAGGTAGTTAAAAATAAACTTATAATCTACGTACCTACCTACTAACAAGTTTTTAAGTTGATAAATAAATAAATAAAATGTATCACTTTCGTTTTTTTTGGGCGTGAGGGGAGCTTTAACAAGTTATCAGTAAATCCATAAGTAGGTAAAGCTTGATCAAACTGCTATACCGAGCTTTATGTATGCCCGGGGAGGTGGGGAGGGTGAGCAAAACAACTGCTTGTCGCTCCCATTCTCACCGCTCATGGCTACTAAGGAATGGTTTCGCTCATAGGTTTTGGTCAAGCTCTTATGTCCATATCCAGAGACAGTTACTCGACCCCAAATTAAGAGAATGAATGGAATCATCAAAAAATGTATTCAATTTTTGGCAAATCCATTCATTCACTTAAGTATTCATTCACAGGCACTGCCTCTGGATGCGGGTGTTAAAGATTTATTTAGTTACGTAACAAACACGTTACAATAAGTCAGAGTCTACATAATGAATTTGTACTATGTTACTCGACTCGTCGAGATAGTTACTAAGTATTATACCATTTTAGAATCTGCAATAAATAAGCAAGTTTTTAAAGTGATGGGCACGTCAACTTCCATACATATTTTCATGTACAAAGTCCGATATCAAATAGGTTTTTAACATTTTTTTAAACAATTTAATTTTTTTGATATAACAGTTGGCATAAATTAGAAAAACAATGGATTGTAGACTGTAGTACAACTCTTCAGCTTTACAACAAAAAAAAAACCATCCAAAAATTCCGAAATTTAATGGAATCTGTAGCAATTTGTTGAGAATGGTGGTACATTTTTTATTGAAAAAACATGATTTGTGCCATTTTTTCTAACCGGTATCGATAATTTTTAAAAAAAGTCCACCCTCTGGTAGCCCACTGGGATACCTATCGGCAGGTATAGGGTTATCCATTAATTACGCCACACCCTGTTATTAAGATGAGTTTCGACCTCAGCGCAGTAGACCTGTATTTCTTAGCCGAATGTACGTACGCATACAAAAATATTTGCTATTGTTTGTTCTTTCTACAATACGTTACAATTAAGTAATAGCAAACATAATATATTTGTAGGAGTAAACTTAATTACCATAGTCACTAATTACATCACAATAGTTCATTTGGGTACAATTAAGCTGATTATGCGGTTTGCTGGACCATAGGGCTGTAGGGAGTACTTTATCTTCCAACGTATCTAGTGAAAGCGTGAGTGTATTTTTCTTTATCTGTTAAAAAGTTATACTACAATTTCTCTTCACAATTCAGTGTGTTGAAATGGAAAAGAAACTTTTTCTATTATTGAAATATTGATACGCCACCCAACTCTTAGAAACCTATTGACGGCTAAAATCCAATGTAAAATGCAATAGGAACACGATCACAAACGATTTATTGCCATTATATTGATTACATGTATTTAATTTAAGTACTTATCCAATTGTAAATGTTTCTGTTGATATTACAAATAAATTAATTAAGTATCACAAGCTCTTTTGCAAACCAAACACTAAGACCAACTAATATTATGACAAGAAAATAATGGGAAATTTTCAGGGCTCTTGTTCCTCTCAGATACGACAGTCTTGGAGGGATAATTGTCAACGAAATTACTAATTTCAAGCAGTCGGTATTGAAGGTTATAGTCATTTTTATATTGTTTGTTTACATGTTACAAAAGTGTCTGAACAATGAATAATTTACCCAAATAATAACAAACGTACTAAATATAACTGACAGAAGTCAACCTCATCTACTAGCGACATTTTTGGATTTTGATCATTTACCGAGAAATGCCAATAATCTCCACGCTTGGCAGTAGGGCTTGAGATCGCAAAGGTGTAGTGGTTTAACTCACAGAGACCGCTGCTGCCCGTGCTCTGGATAGTTCCCTCGGTCGCCTCTTACGATCCCCACGACGGGAAAGGTTGACACATGTATTCTATTCGCCGTTACCACACGGCTAGTGTTAATAGGTATTGCCGTTTTGTCTAATTTCACTTCCGCTGGCATAATAATTATTATGATTATATTTCTTATAACGTGATATAAGAGTGTTATAACTTACATTACGTTTGTTATAATGTATAATGTACATGAATGAAATTGCGTGGCTCTAAGAAATAAGAACTAACACATCGAATGAACAGTTAATCCCATAAATCTTGTTTGACGTATGTAAATAGATAATCTCATGCACCAGCCCATAAAAAGGTTGTCAGGAAACTGAAAACTTAACTAAGTGTACAGAGAAAGTAAACAGTTTCTCTCGAACCTTCCGTTTATGGTCAGAATGCACTATGTACTGGGTATGTACAGTCATAAGCAGATGATCTGATTTAGGAAGAAAAATATATTTAGATTTCAAATAATGTCGTAGCAAAAATTTTAATGGTAACTAGCTGAAGGCAAACATTTATTTTTCCGTAGGAAGTCGGTTTTGTACCTGGGGTATTGAAATAACTTAGGACCCGGAAATCACTTGATTTTTTCTGGCCGTAAAATCCATCTTTAGACTACAAAAAAGACTAAAAAAAATTATGGCTAAATTGGTCTTGGCGTTTACAAAGTTTGCGATTCTTATATTATAGAAGATTAACTAGTCTTTGGAATCCATAATATCCATGATGATTAATTTAATAATGATATATGGATTAACAATTGGGATCCTTTCTTAAACGTTGTATTTATATTGATCTTATCACGTATTAGGTACTATTTTTACTCGAAATATTTACATACTACCTTATCTCTACTATTTAATTAGATATAAATTAATTAAAATGTATTCTACCTTTCTATTACCAACTTAGATATAAATGATACTTTGACGGATAATGTGTGGGTACCGAAATGTTTACGTGTTTTGCTCACGGGCTGTGGTACATAACTAATTACAAATACTGTCATAATGTTCTTCTATTGGTGTCGCAATTAATATTGAAATCTCACTATTAAACTCCAATGGACCTAGTTTGCTTCAATAGTAGATATGTAGCACGTAGCACGAGAAACAGCCGTACAGCTTGTTTCTTCGGAAGAAAATGCTTATTTGTTAGAAAAAAAAATAACTTCGCAGACAGAGTTTAGTGCTCATTTGGAGGATAGGGTCCGACAGAGAACCGGAGTCATCGACATAGCTCATCGTTTTAGCAAGCTGAAGTGGCAGTGGGCCGGCCATATTTGCCGTAGAACTGATGACCGTTGGGGAAAACGAGTTCTCGAGTGGAGACCGCGTCTCGGCAAACGGAGTGTAGGACGCCCTCAGGCAAGGTGGACTGATGATATATGCAAGATGGCTGGCAGAAGCTGGATGCGAGAAACCGAAAACAGATCACAGTGGCGTGCAATTGGAGAGGCCTATGTCCAACAGTGGACAAATATGGGCTGATGATGAGACAGAGTTTTTATAAAGCTTACATCACAGATATTGAGTATTGAGCTATCATTTAAGTATGGAAATTGATGAGTTCAAAGTCACTATGATTTTCTTATTTAGGGCACATTTTTGCACTAAACGTGATCAAGTAAGAACTACATAATTCTGACTGTACATATGGTAGACAAGCTCCTTGACATAACAGTATAAGCTATCAGACAGCTTAAACGTAATACTCCATAGTTCGTTACTAAAAGAAGTACACTGACATGCGAAAAACGAAGTGACAAATCGTCTATCCACAGAACAATAAGCCACAATAGCATTCGAAAGTTGAGTTATGAGCATTATTCTAAGAATATCTTTGACGCTATCGAACTTTTGAACTTTACCGTTTCACTATGTTCCGTCTCATTCAAATTGTACCAAATGAAAAAGAGACAGGCGTATAATCAAATAACTATAGGATATCAATGTCTATCAGTATCAGTATGATAAATAGTAATTTGTTGACGAACAGACAATAAAAGAAATTTTCTTACGCAATAAAGTCCATTGTTGCACCTCTCTCAAATCATAAGACGTCTAAAACTGTTCGCTTGTGATTAGTTTGACCTATGGACTGCAGTGTGTAATACTTACTTAGCTAATTTTAATGTGTATTTCTCATTTATAGCTGCCTATAAGGGTACCTGTTTGGTTTCAAATTGATATTTTAGAAAGGAAGTGTTTATGCAATTTCATTCATAATATGGTATACATCGTTAGATATCTCATATACAGAATGCAATAGCCAGCGTCGATGAGTATATTGTATAGAAGTTCTATATGCGTCGACTGAATTTTCTGCTTTCTTTCTGTATAAGCCCTTAGAGTTGGGCAAGGCTAACTACGATACTAATAACTGTATAACAGCACAGGACAATGTGAATGGTGTTGAGCCTATCGCCACTATATACTGTACAATTTTTTTTTTATCCGGGATATTCCCACCCACTTTCCCACCACTGTGATTCCTGTTAGAGCCAGGATCTACAGCCGCATCCAGAATAGACAAGAGCTCAATCAGTGACGACTGGGCTAGATCCCGGGGGGGCCTAGCCTTCTGTCTTGGATCCCACATAGTTATTAAACTAAAGACGGTATAGAAATAAGAAGAAACTATACTCTACTAGCTGTGTTCCAAGGAACCAGCATGTTTATCTCATTTATCTATGGAATTTCTTGATAAATTATAGCGCCGTACAAGTAACAAACATTCATATAAGTATACACTATTTTTTAATATTATTATTATACTTATACTACTGGCGGGCTGCTTCGGCTTCACTAGTTTTCAGTTTTCTCCACTATATACATATAAACCTTCTTCATGAATCACACTATCTATTGTAAAGAACCATCATATCCTTTGTATAGTTTTAAAGATCTGAACATACACAGGGTAAGACACCGGAAGGCGCGTTTATTTTAGACTATGTATTGATAACTATTATAACTGTAAACAAATATACACCGATATAACAAATAAATACCATATGTATACTGCCCGAGTGCTGAAATTGAACCGGAGACTTCTTATTCGCTTTAATTTATTTAACTCCTTACTAAATTTCTAACGTTACATTATATAACGCTCTTAAGTTATGTGAGACTGCTGTACTAGACCAGAAATACAAAGGGCATGCAGTTTCTATCACAACTGTACCATTAAAAAGCATTCGTCGTCATTCTAAATGATCCCGTGATTGAAATGCTTTCTCGTACCAAAAGACAATTACGACACAATCTCCGCAAGCAGATAACATCTGCAGTCTGATTCATACGCCCAAGTCATTACGAACGGTACATCAGGGATCGGCATACCTATGAATCATTAAGCGAACATGCCAAACAACCCGTACCACAAAACTTAAAATTATATGTAACTGTTGACAGTTCCATGTACACTGCGCAGATTAGTCACTACAACTTCGTCGGTAACTTTTCTAAAGCAGCAATCTACGCTTTAATGTTAATTGTATGTTTTGTGTTACATGACCCATGCTGCTATATCAGTCTTCTAGTTGCATCGCTGCAAACGATATTCATAGCTGCGTTCCTTACTATAATTTCACGGTGGTCCTAAGTAAAACATGCGATGCATGTCGTGCGATGAAGCTACGAGATATGGTCCGCTAATATCTTTTGAGCGACCCACGAAATTTTGCCGAAACAATGGAATAATTATTACGTGGGATAAGACAAAGATAGGCTCCCTGCATGGGTGTTTGTTGAAACGGATGTAATTTAGGAAAGCTTATCTTATGTTTATATAGGACCGATATAATTTGTGCTAAATTTGTATGAAAGGATGGGCGTCTGGTAGGTACTGATTTTCAGATACGTAAGTGAAATATCTTCACGTGGCTTCAAGCCTCGCCTTTTCAGTGGGTTGAAGCATTTATTTACGATGATACGTCTAGATTTATAGCAGGTTCGAGGCCATCAAGAGAAGGAAAGTTTATGACTATTGTGGACATAAATTAAAATCGCCTAATGTTTGATAGTTACACCAATACAATTAAAAAAACTCTGTTTAACTTATTTATTTAAGGGAAAACAACAAAATATACACATACAAATATAAAAAAGCACATGAAACAACAAGAGTATCGAGTTTGCCTTGGATATAGTATATATATGTATATATAGTATATATAGCGTATAGTAATAGCTTGTAAATGTGTTGTAAAAATAGAAGGCAAATCATACAAATATAAGCAAGTGAATAAAATTAATATTAAAAGATAACTAAGAAATAATTGTTATTATTTTTAATGATTATAATATGTTTTAATAATATCATTTATTATATGTATTCTTAATAATAACAATTAGGAAATTACACACAGTAACAACATACGGGCGGGAATATTTCATACGTATTTGTCATAAACCAACGGAGCACCGTATTACAAAACCACTTGTATTTATTATATTATGATTATATTTATTCTTAAACACTTTCCGAACGAAATAACGTTTACCTCGGTCTAATGGTGTTTGTTTAAAAGAGACAAACTATACACAGGCGGCACTTGAAGTACGACCATCGACACTCGTAGGTACTCTTCATTGCTTCTGATATACGGGCCATAGAGTTCTGATGGAACTCTCAAGATATTAACTCAACAACAAGTATTTTCTTAGGGCCTTACTAATAATAGCGGAATTGCTATTTCGAAGATACACAAAGCTCAACTTAACTGGTCAGTTGTATGTCAAATACGGAATAACCAGTTCAAGTAGACCTGTAACAACAGTTGTATAAGTGACAACGCGTTTATTGGTAAGGGGGTAAATCTCCATTATGATTAGGTACTCATCAAACTTTACCAAGTAATAATAGTTATCAGTAGTAGGAACATAACTATATATAAATATTTAACGTTAGTAATAATCTAAGAAAACAACTTAAAGAGAAAAAGCGTTTTAGCCGTCGTGTTTAATATCACTACGTCGAATTTCTTCAGGTTCGATTTGCCACGCTGAATGTTTGTGCAGGATTAAACAAGTATCTAAAATTGATGAATTATGTAAAGCGATGGATGGTGTGATCAGTAGGTACTCGAAACCGCAGATATTGTATGAAAATATGTATAATTGTAGATAACTTTTGCTTTATATTATTTTGGGTATATCAGGATCTTAAAAAATGGAGATTTGTAATCGTTACCTACCCTTCTGGGATATAGCGTAAAGTTTCATCCACTTGTCTAATTTAGGAACTAAGTTCTTGTGACTTAAAGGGAACTACACTCGGTAGCAATGAAATCGAGTCAGTTTATTACTGCAACAAGTAGTAAATGTAAATGTATAAGTACTGAGTGTATAATATTTAAACAGATTAAGCCAGCGACAAAGAATTACGTCACGTACGGACGATTCAAAATGAAAAATTGAACATACGTTGAAATGCGATTGAGGCTTATTTATGTACATTATTGTGGGTCAATATGAAGACATGGAAAATAAATACTTTGAATAACCGTTTCAAGTTACCAGTACCATCCGTTATTACATAAAGTGACAGGTGAGCAGTGTGTGTGTGGCCCTTTGTGAACAGGTCTCATTGTTTATGTTCTTTTGGATGTCGAATGGGGAATTTTCTTTGACGTTTTCTGACAGATTTTCGGGTTTAGAACTGTCATCATACATACCAAATTAATTTCATATGCACTCTTGCTTTGCATTTCAGCAGTTACATTTTGATCGTTAGAGTTTTGAGAAACAGAAATGATAAAGTTTTACGATTAGGGTAGTAGGGAATTACCGCACTGCGAAATTTAATCGCGCGTGTCTTTGTCTTTTGTATGTCTTGCAATTTTGTAATACACTGAATCACACAAGTTTTGTCACCGAATTGGCGGTCAAAAATCGCGTTAAAAGTAGCACGCCAGAAAAGAACCAACTGAAAATTTACCACACGGACGGACCCTTAAATGTAGGGAGGTACATAATAGATTAATCTTTAGGTATTGAATAAACAAACCTCATAACTATACAGCGTCTGTAGTCCAGTGAGCGTCTGTAGTCCAGTCCAGTTAGTCGGGTACTCGACTTGTAACCGGGAGGTCGCGGGTTCGAGTCCGGCTACTGGACGTGTACCAATTGGACTCTTTTTCAGAGCCTATGTTCGCAACGCAACGCTCGTACGGTGAAGGACAACATCGTGATGAAACCCGCATACCACAAGGTGTGTGAACGCTATAACGGCGATGGGCTCACCCCCTGTCACGTTGGGTTAAATACGAGGCCGTGAACCGTGGGCATTTGCTTATTAATCAAGTGCCTCTGTCTACCCCGCTTTGGGATTAAAAGGCGTGAAGTGTATTTATTTTTTTATTATTTATTTTCATAACTATACAAAATACTATAGGTCATACTTAGTACATAGTGTCAAAGACTAGCTTTCTCAATAAAGCGCAGAGTGTCATCTAGTGACATATTGCTTGTCGCAACCGCTATATGTTACGAGGAGCGGCTCGCGCGTGTGCCAACACCACTCGGCATCGCAACACGTGCATAATTTGCCATTTTATCACCCGCATGTAAATATGACAGTGTGCGCTTATTAATGTTGGTATGCACGAGATGAACGGTATGTTGTTGTTTTCTTGGTATTATTGTGTGATGTTTGGTAACTGACTTTGTGATTTTAAAAGATAAATTTATTGTTGAAGGTTTTAAGATAACTTATTAGGTGTTGTTGTAAGTATCGCCCTGGTCATGGGACATTAACAAAACTATGCCGGAATGAATTATTACAGTGATATGTCGGCCCAATGACGTCCACTGCTGGAAATAGGCCTCTTCTATGGTGCGTCACAATGATCGGTTTTCGAAAAAAACGGCATTAAGTGACCTGCAAACGTACCATGAAGTATTAAAGTAATATTGTTACACTGTAGGGTGTGACAGTGACAGCATTATATCATCTAGCTCTGTCCCTGTCACATATCGTAAACAGTCTTACTTTCAGCCCCCCTAGCAAAGCGCTTCAAGAAAGACAAGACAAGACATACCAAGCACTGCGATTGGTTAAAACAAGCTGAGTCGCACGATGTGTAACATAACGGCCAATCACAGGCCTTATTTGCTCTATGTCGTGTCTTTCTTGACGCACTTTGCTAGGGGGGGTGATGTCATGGTATGGCCCCCGAAGGATATCCGGCATACAAAATGGATTATTGGTCATCATTACCATTTGTCCATTACAACTGCGAGTTTGTCGCGGAACTCTGGTGAAAATATTCCTTTCGATACAAACCGACCGAAACGAACTATTCGTAGACTATACAATTATGTAGCGGTCTCAGACGAAAAGTCACGATAACCATCGGGCGACGTCGAACCTCTCCTCTGTCACATTCTAAAAATGGCCGACGTCTAAAACGATAGCGATTGCAAAAAGATGGAAGAACTGTGTCACGAAGATCTCTCTCTGCTATAGGCGAGTACCTATCATACTGCTTGACATTACATTAAAGGG
>SJJU01029547.1:0-19214 GCA_012932125.1 Conopomorpha cramerella | reverse complement strand
TTAACCAAAGATAAGCATTCAGCTTACCTTCGTTGTTTGCCCGACGTTTCGACACAGTTACATGTGTCGTGGTCGCGAGCTGTCTGGAGTACGGCGGCGGCGTCGTTCACTGGTTGGCTGCGAATCCGGAACTACCCTCAAAAAGTCACTGTTTCGACACGTCACACTAACGACATCAGCTGTACATGTTGATCTTTTTTCCGCGAGAGGTTTAATTTTGTTTAGCACTGGCTTCCATTGACGATAACTTATACCCGCGCTATAATACCCTTTTAGCCGTAGAACCGATGACCGTTGGGGAAAACGAGTTCTCGAGTGGAGACCGCGTCTCGGCAAACGGAGTGTAGGTCGCCCTCAGGCAAGGGGACTCATGATATACGCAAGATGGCTGGCGGAAGCTGGATGCGAGAAGCCGAAAACAGATCACAGTGGCGTGCAATTGGAGAGGCCTATGTCCAGCAGTGGACAAGCATGGGCTGGTGATGATGATGATGAATACCCTTTTAAATAATATAATGACAGTGCGCGTTTCCTTTAAAAATTAAATATACAAAAGTAACTAACCGTTATCCGTAAGAACTAACTATGAAACTAAACTGTGAAATCGACGGGGCGCGCGCTAGTATACCTGCATTTGAAACAGCATGATTCAATAAAAGTGATGGATGTCTGGACAAAGTTTGCGCATAGCGATTGCCAACGGTTTTTTTGTTAAATGCCACGATTTATTTCAGAAATGTTACCTTCAGCGATGTTAAGGCCAGTTTAGAATGGTGTCGTACTGAAAATGACAATTTGCGAAACATCATCGTGAACTGCCCTTTACTTATGACACGCGAAGTTTCATTTATTTGTTTTTAACTACACTAAGTAAATGTGCAATTATGAATAGTATCTATTTAGTAAGTAATAATAGTTTCTGATATAATAATTGATACTCTTTATTGTAAATGTTGCTAAAGCTGGAGGGCATAGTAAATACTTTAGAATAACATTAATAAACAGCAGTATTCATACAAAGGTAACGTTCACTAATCAACGAATAGGTATAAACTTGATTACTTTAGCGTACTTTTAAAGCTTTTGAGACCTTCACTGCACTAGCGCTTGTCTGACTTTATAAATACCACTAAATTATGTTAAGATGATAGATACATTTATTTGTAGCTACAAGGTTTTTACAATTGTTTCCCAATATGTTATTTTTAAGTCGTGCCAAAAACTCATTAAAACGCGAGGGTAGACCATCACATTTCAATGCTGCGTGGAAAATTACACGGGAATAACAAATTGATCAAATAGGGGTCCTCTCCTTTACTGACTGCACACTTGTTCATTAGGTACCTATTTACCCCAGTGACTTGAAGACCTCCAGACTGTATTGCGCAGGAAACACGGACTCCGGCAAGTCATTCCACATCCTGGCGGTTAGCAATATGAAAGCTCATTTTTAAATAGTTATTTCTGTCTACCCGACGTTCGTTGAGTAACTCAACTAATAGGCTTGAATTTTAGAATCCCCCTATACACGGCGATAGCGGAAAAAACAGTCCCATTTGGAATATTTTTACACATTCCGAAAAGTAAAAAATAAACGGCAAAACGTTTTTTTCAAGCTGTTGATTTTTTATAGAGCCGATATTTTGGTAAATTGAGCCTGAAACTAGCCGGGGGCTCTGAAGTGGTTGATGAAATTCAAATATGTAGAGTGGTGGGTATTTGCACATACTTATGTGTGTACTAACTGTACCCCGCAGAATTACCCGCGGTGTATACGGTTCCCAGTAGAAACATTAGCTGAATTTCTTTCTGACATGTTCGAGGCGGTGAATTGGTCACACGATCCGAAGAGGGAAATCCAACAAGGCGAGCAGCGTGTTCGAATGGCAGCCTGTGGGAGGTCGAAGCAGGCCTGGACGCCCCGTGCACACGCGGCGGCGCACCGTCGACGGCGAGCTGAGAGCGCGAGGGCTGAGCTGCTCCGATGCCAGAGCAGTCGCAGAGGACAGGACGGCGTGGCGCCATCTTGTAAAGTCCCTTTGTACCACTGGGGTACCATAGGACTTAAGTAGTAGTATGTTCGAGCCGACTATGGGATCTAGGTATATTCAAGCTAGGGATCTAGATATTTAGGTATTATTCAAGCTATAAGCTCCCTATAGGCACCCTGTAAGCGACGGCCCATATTGACATTCTTAACTCTTTATTATGTTAAACTAGATTTCCGCCCGCGGCTTCGCCCGCATGGACTTCGGTTATATTGCGATATAAAGGAAGAACTATAAGAAAACTTATCATTGCTACGGAAAAATCTAAGTTCCCCTCGGGAATAGATTTTTTTTCCGATTAAATAATATTTAATCCGGACTTCTAACTTGACGTATGCAAATTTTCAAAGCAATCGGTTTAGTAGCTACGGCGTGAAAGCGGAACAAACAAACTGACTTTCCGATTTATAATATTAGTAAGGATGTGTGCTGTGATCCATCAGGGGGAGATGGGATCCCTTAGCATTGGTCTACAACCTGTCTAGGAGAAGGAACACTCCAAATTGAAAACCACAATGGGGGAGATGGGCCTCTTTAGCATCGGTCCGCAACCCGTCTAGTATATTATATATGTATATAAAATAAAGTCGTGTTAGTTACTCCACTTATAACTCAAGAACGGCTGAACCGATTTATCTGAAAAAGATACCCAATGAAGGAACAAGTCAGGCAGGCGGCCGGTCGTAAAAAAATGCCAAATGTGACAGTTAATATTCATGATTAGTTATCACATTTTATCCCGAATACCCCAAGGTGTGTAAACCCTATAACGGCGATGGCCTCACTCGATGGTTAAAATACGCTTGGTGAATTGGGCATCTATGCTTATTAAGTGTCTCTGCCTACCCCGCTCTTTTAATAATGATGTGTTATAATATTAATTATGAATTCATGTCGAATGTCATAAAATTGTTAGTAATAGTATAAATGTATTAATTTTTATTTTATTAGTAGAATTGTCTATTCTAATATAGATAATTCATTAATTACACATCGCATGGGCAAAGACAACTAGCTATCAACTGCATCCAAATAATTGACATTGTTAGTAAATTGGGACCGGGAATACAAGGGAAACTCAACACTGCTATAATAATTAGACATTAGGACGTGGTAAACTAAGTCTATCTCACGTTACAGTATGTAATCTGAGCGAGATGGCGATACTCATTAAGTGTACGCCGCGCACAAAGACAGCAGTTCTAGATATAACACAAAGGAGATGCATTCTCTTAGCTTAATAATAATAATTATTGCCTGCAAGTAATTAGTACGCAGGTAGGAAGACTAGTACCATTGTGGACGTATGTTCTTGTTCTGCATATAATACGTTTATGCTGCCCATATCGACGGTCCCTATTAAGAAAGTCGAATCGACAAAACGGAACATGTTCAGGAGAGAAGTTAGTTTTGGATATTAAAACTAAACTACTCGTGGTACACACTTCAAATTTACAACAGCTTATATATAAAGTAGTTCCAAAATATTTGAATCCATACTTTTTTTATTTTAGTCCACAATATTTTTTTACTACCATCTGAACTGAACTTAGAATAGTTTTTTTATTGTTGTGATATGTCGCTAGTATTGCCCGAGGGTTTCACAATTACACCTCTAGATAAAACTTCTGTATTGTAAATTTTCATTAAAATACGTTTTTACTTACTTAGTTTTGTAAAGTGATTATAAAGATTTAAAAAACATCGACGTTGTCACACTGACTTGATTTCACAGAACAGAGAAAGAACTTTGCTTTGAAGATCAGACCAAAAACAAAAAAACAAATTAAACTTGCAATACTTAACTGACGTTTAGAATAAAACGAGACAACTACATGAACAACATGCAGGAGTGAAAGAGCAAAAGATATTTATCTTCTGCCCCTTACGGTATAGCAAGGTACATCTGGATCCAAACTGTAAAATTAGTAGTAAAAGTGACAATTTCGATACAAAAGTACATAATTTTCTATACATTTTGGTGGACTCTTTTCTACTGAAGGTGAAGTGACAGGAAGCGGCTTGCAAATCAAGTTGTCTATGATCTGAGGCTAGTAGTGATAGGCGAAAGCCGTAGAGCCGTAGAGCCATGCTCTTTAAAAAAAAATAACGCCCACTGGCTATTCTAATGCCATCTATTAGAAGATTTTGGAACTACCTCTCGATAATTCCCCATTCATGAGCATCTGTGGTTCAACCGACATAATTGCACAAACTTGATTAGCTGATTGCGATAGCTTTTAATATGAAGAGGTATTTTTATTTCGTCTACAAACTACAAATTGCTCTAAAATCAGGAAGATAGGTATTATAAATTAGTTTTCCATAAAATATGTGTAACGCTTTTTTTTATACATCAGGGAAATTATTTTTGGATCTAGGTATAAAACCTGACTCCCTATTCGATGTATTATAAATAACATTCCACTATTTTCCTCATGTGTACAGTCGGCGAGAAAAGTGTTCAATCAGTTTTGACGAAACTTCCTGTGTAACTAAAATGTCATTAAGGTAAAGCTTTCATAACGTGACATGGCAAAAATGAACCTTCTTGGCTAGTGGCATTCGTATGATTTTCATCCTTAATACGGCTGCCGGTGAATAGAATACATGTGTCACCACCTCAACCCAACTTTTCACGTCGTGAGGGTCGTAAGAGGCGCTCGAGGGACCTCTCCAGAGGACGGCAAGCAGCGCACCTAGAGAGTTAAACCTCAACACCACTGCGATCGTGAACACTCTGCCATTCGTGGTGATTATTGGCATCAACCCGCAAATGATCATGGAAATTCAGAGGCGTACACTGGTTTTTACGACAAGATAGGCAGTAATCCCCAAGGATTGACACTTATGTGTATGGTCTTTACGAAATATAGGTACTTACCTATCTACTCACCCACAACAGCCAGGACTTTCATTAGCCTATGTTGTGAGTACAACAAAAACATATCTAGCAATAACTCTGTGGTCCAATAGTCCGTGGTCCAGTTGGTTGGATACTTGACTTGTAACCGGGATGTCGAAAGATTCTTTTCGCAATAACAAAATATTGTGAAATGTCACGTTGTTGCAGTAAATTAGTTTTTTTCTTTGCGCACAGTACTTGCTGGGTAATATGTGTTTAGTATATTAATACTCTACGACGGTCCCTAGGGACTGCCAAAGTCAATTCTCACACAATTACTCACTAGTTGTTCCGGGGCACGGGGGTGAATGAAAAAAAATAATATAAATGGGACTATTTTTTTTTTCCACGAAAACGTTGGGTTCGTGAGTTACGATCATCCTCTGAACTTTGCGGCTGAGTTATTTCCGTGTCCCGTTAGGTATTTAGTTTCTATTTTAATTAAGGAAAAGTTTTAATTGTCTTCGTAAATTATATTAAGTACTTAATTAATTGTTTGTTTGAAAAACTTTGATTTTTAATAATAAGGCAAGGGTTAAAAATGAAATGCTTGTAAATATAAATAAATATATTATTAACGATAGAAGTAAAGTTTATTAACAAACTGACCGAGCCAATGCTTTTTTGTAATATAAGTTGAATATTATAATGGCGTACGGAATTCTAATGTATTTTCCACCAGACAACCCAAGTTGTGATGAAAAGTTATGTGTGCAGTAGAGAAAGTTTTAACAATTATTTTTATTTTTTTTATTTTATTTTATTTATTTAGGACAACCAACAAGTCATACACAGAGAAAAAAATTACAGAAACTTAACAAACAAAAACATGGGCGAGCGTTGACTTAATTACAGGTTGACTTAATTATATACAACAAAGCCGAATAACAAGGGAGAAAAAGATTAACAAAAATTATTAACATAGTAAATTAGTGACAGTGCTCATCGTGTAATGGTTAGCTTCGATTTTATTGCTTTTTTGAAGCCATGCAGTGTGTCATTAAAAATATCAATGTCTACATCATCCTTTCTAGTAAACATATTGTAATGGGTCGTTATGCGATTCAGTGGGCTAAAGAGTTTCAGGTTTGAGTTTGAAGGGTTGAGACTAAAAAGTTTATAAGGGCCGGGTCGGGGGATATGAAATGGTATATTAAATTCTATTTTTTGCAAAAGAGAAGAGCAATTTAGTGCTGAGTTCACCAATTTATACAAGAATTACATTGGCTTAAATCTAGCACTTCTACCTATTAATAAACGCAAGTTTATATACCTACTAGTGGACTCGACAGACGTTGTCCTGTCTTAACTACCAGTATTAATATGAATATAAAATTAGTATAACCTATAAGGTGGCCTGTGTCCAGCAGTGGATGTCACTGCTGGACACAGACTGTAAACGCCAACTTTTGTGAATATCGGTAGCCTTGGTGAAGAGTTCATTGGGAACAAACATCATGACACACAATTTTTATATAAAAAAAAATAAAAAATAAATACACTTCACGCCTTTAATCCCAAAGAGGGGTAGGCAGAGGCACTTGCTAAAGCAAGTACCACGGTTCACCAAGCGTATTTAACCCAACGTGACAGGGGGTGAGCCCATCGCCGTTATAGGGTACACACACCTTGTGGTGTGCGGGTTTCATCACGATGTTGTCCTTCACCGTACGAGCGTTGCGTTGCGCACATAGGCTCTGAAAAAAGAGTCCCATTGGTACACGTCCATTAGCCGGACTCGAACCCGCGACCTCCCGGTTACAAGTCAAGTATCCGACCAACTGGACCACAGACGCTCGACAAGACAACTATGGGATTAAAAGGCGTGAAGTGTATTTAATAAAGGATTAAAACATAATAACAACACTACATACAACTACATTAGGAATGTACTTCTGTAAGTAAACTGCGTGAATTTACGCCTCTGCAACAAGAATATTGTTCTATCTACGTACCTACATCACAGAATCCTAGACAGATATAAGTAAGTATAAATACACTGACCGCAACGTACCGTCCCGCCTTCAGACCGCAGTAATATCAGTGAGAAGGGTCAGCAATGTAATTTGCGCTTATCTTCATTAACTTGTCCTCCCGCCGTGAAACCGCTGAAACGTATTGTCCTAATAAAATTATTTGTTTTAGTATCAAAACATGTCTGCGGCGCACTCGGCAGTAGTCATCAAATAGATCTTAAAAAACAATTAGGCCGTCGGTCACGTCCGCTTGCGGCACGTAATTATGTGTCCAGTGAAACACGTGCGACGTGACGAGGTATACGCGGTGTCACGTACAGTGGCGTGCACACCATATAGGCAAAAAGACACTGCCTACCTTGGTATTTTGGCTACCCGACCTAATAATGGAGTTATTCTAAATATTTTTTTGTTGTACTTACGAAATAGGTTAACAACAAAGGTCCTGTGTTTTGTGGGTGAGTAGATAGATATAGATAGATACCTATATTTCGTAAAGACAAGTTATACACAGGTGTCAATCCTTGGGGTTTACTGCCTACCTTGTCGTAAAAGTCATTGCACGCCACTGGTCACGTAGGGTTACACGTTAGCAATGTAAGTGTTGTGCCTATACTCTGACTTGTAATGCCATTACTATGAACAGTTTTTGTAACAATTGACTTCAAAATTTCATCGTTACAAGTGCAATTTTTTTTTTAATCACTATGAACAAGCGTTTGACCACCATCCTGCCTGATGTTAAGCGGCGATGTGGTCTACGATGGAGCACCCTTGTTCTGTAGGTACCTATTCACCCGCGACTTGAAGACCTTCAAACTATACGCCATTACTATTTTTAATGAATAAGTTCCTAACTCAGTGTCCGGATGCCGACATATTTATTGACACAAATATCTAGGGTACTGTGCGACTATAAAAAATGTTCCTCTTAATTTTAAGTCAAATGTTTGTTTTTGTTATTTTCTTTTTTATGTTCTTTTATGTTTGTTATTTTGTTGTAGTTGTAGATTTTTATAAATGTTGTTAGGTTTACTTATGCAATAATGTGTGTTGGCTGCTAGCTGTAAGCATTATTTGTATTGCAAATCGTTACATAGTACA
Organism: Conopomorpha cramerella; assembly: GCA_012932125.1. Taxonomy (NCBI): domain Eukaryota; kingdom Metazoa; phylum Arthropoda; class Insecta; order Lepidoptera; family Gracillariidae; genus Conopomorpha; species Conopomorpha cramerella. The sequence continues at coordinate 11,181 of SJJU01029547.1, read as the reverse complement.
AAACAAAGTCGCCTCCCGCTGTCTGTCCCTATGAATGTATCTTTAAAACTAGGAAACGGGTTTTTATGCAGTTTCCTTTAGGCAATAGATTAATTCTCAGGGAAGGTTTGTATGTATAATACATGCATATAATAGCAGAGAAACACTAAACAACGTTTGCCGAGTCAGCTAGGATATAAATAAATTACATTAGAGATATGCAGTAGCCACAGACAGTAGCATAACCCAAAGCTTGATGAAAGTCATCTATAATTTGAAAAACAAAAGTAAACATGCAATCCTAAACGACATTGTATGTTAGAATAAGATAAAACCCCTTTTTTTGGCACACACAAAAAAAGGTATGAATATATAGAGAAGGAATTCGATGTACTTTTGGTTCCAAGTAGTTCTATATGGATCCAAATACCAAATACCCTGCTACATAGTAAGGGACAGAAAATACTTTTTCTTACACTTTCACTTCTTCATGTCGTCCATATTGAGGGCGTCAACCATGATTGATTGATTGACAGGTATTAGACACCTCAGAGTATCTCGCAATTTGTTTTTCACGCCCTAGAGATGGCGTGGAAACGTCACGTCAAAACATTAGAAATTAGAGTATATGTATATATTTAAATGAAAAAAATATATATAAGTAAATATATCTCGTTGTCTGATTTCCATAGCACAAGTGCTTTAGCTACTTAACATGGGATGAAGGCAATGTGTGTGTTGTTGTTAAATATTTATTATTATATTATTATTATTATAGACGAGAAACAAAAGTAGAGCGCCTAACGGAGTGAAAAACACATGAACTTATGACGCGAACCCCAAACTTCAGATACCAAGTCGGTTCCAATCACTAAGCCACACACGCCGCCTCGAACAAAATGTGCGTGATTTAAATGAATGACATTCGTGAATTCGTTTTAAACCGAATCCGATTAATCAATTTGCTAATTAAAAGGCCGTTTAACTACCACGTTTGTTGTAGGCACACACACACATACGCAACTACACACACACACACACACCAACACACACACACACTTACACACAAACTATGACTGTGCTACACACAGTTGCACGCTCCCACTCCCAATGGGCACCGCAAAGCTTTTCGTGTTTAATACTCACACAAAGGGAACGTTTTATAATTAAATAGACTAATTGCGAAAATAATATTATAATGTGGATAGGTAAACGGTGCTTATTAACTTTTTTCGTAACTGGGAGTACAATCGTGTTCAATTTCATTTTCGTTTTTTGTAGTGTAAAGTGATATACAGTAACTAACATAATCCGTTTTTTTTTCAGAGTCGAACATCGTGATGAAAACTGCACACCACAAGTTGTGTGAACCCTATAACGGCGATGGGCTCACCCCCTGTCACGTTGGGTTAAATACGCGCGCGTGAACCGTGGGCACTTGCACTCTGCCTACCCCGCTTTGGGATTAAAAGGCGTGAAGTGTATTTTTTTTCTAACTGTATGTTAATATTTATAATAATAGATATCTGCAAGGCCCTATGTACCCCCCGGGTATGCTAGGACCTAAGTAAGTAAGTAGTAATGTAGTAATGTTAATATTTACTTTAAAATAGCTATAGATATTTACAACTAGGTGTGCTTTTGTAAACGGTGTATTGGGAGAAATACAGCTTTTAAACCTTCCCTGGGCTCCCACCTGTGATTCAAGACCAAAATTAGCCAAATCGGTCCAGCCGTTCTCGAGTTTTAGCGAGACTAACGAACATCAATTCATTTTTATGTAGATAGATAGATAGGCTCTCGATCTACCAACGTACTATAAAAGTAAACCGTTTGGTAGAATTAAGAAGTTTTAGTGGAATTTCCATTTGATCCCTCCACCAACGTGCAAGTGGAGAGTCCTATGTCCAGCAGTGGACGAATATGGGCTGATGATGATGAAGATGGATTGAGGAACTACACCAAAAAGTTTAAGTGTTTGTTAAACGAAAAAGAAAATCTTATTTATTCATAAATTTCATAAAGTGTTCTCGATCGTAGACCACATCGCTGCTTAACATAAGGCAGGAAGGTGGTCAAACTCTTGTTGACTGTGTTTACGGAAATAAATAAATAAATGTTCAATCACTACACACTTGGCAATAACTATAATGGTTTACCCTATTTGTGTTTTCTACAATAATAGCTCCCAAGGGAACATTCCAGAAGGTACAGTATCTAGAGAAAACCCCAACCCTTTCACCGGCGATTGATCGAAGGCCTAACATTACGGACAGTAAACACATCGCTCTTATTGTGCGCGAAAGTAATAAATTCAAATTCAAAATAGTTTATTTTTAAGCGATTTAAAAAAATGAGTCCTTAAAACTCGTTTTTAATACGAGGGTCATGCCAAAATAAGTTAGATACTCTATGGTCATTTGATCGATACTGGCCAGTTATACACCATTGTAAAGGTAGGTTATTTGCTTATAAATTCAAATAATATGGAACACTAGAACAATCTTAGGATTTCTTTTTTAATTATTTTTTTTTCTGGATAATTTTGGAGGTAAATTTTCGCAACAATAGAGCTCACTTGACGTGCTTTTGTGTTATGATTTTAATGAAATGAAATTTCTGAGGTGTCTAAAGAAGAGTGGTCATCGGTATTTTGAGTGGTTTAGACGGATGGAAAAGTGTATACGTGTTCACGGTGACTACTTCGAAAAAATAGATAGTAATATAATAAAGTCGGTAACTTTTTAGTATCTAATTTATTTTAACATGACCCTCGTACTACCTACCGTGTATTATGCTTTATTATGTTTGTTCGCGGATAATTTCGTCGTTTATGATATTTTTATGATAATGATTCCTCTTGTTGGAAAGAAGATGGCCCGTCACTCGTTCACACACTTCACCTTTTTAATCCCAAAACGGGGTAGGCAAATGCTTATTGCTAAACAAATGCCACGGTTCACCGAGCGTATTTAACCCAACGTGATAGGTGGTGAGCCCATCGCCGTTGTAGGGCACACACCGGTACTGGTGTGCGGGTTTCATCACGATGTTGTCCTTCACCGTACGAGAGTTGCGTTGCGTACATAGGCTCTCAAAAAGAGTCCCATTGGTAGATACACGTCCAGCAGCAGGACACGAACCAGCGACTTCCCGGTTGCAGTCAAATATGCAGCCAAATGGAGCGCAGACGCTCTAAAAAAGATCCCATGGCAAGTAAATCAGGGTTTGATGGTGACAAACCAGGTAAACCGAGGAATACTATGAAAAATCGTATGGGCGGGCAAGTAGTGATGGTTGAACTCGATTCTTTGTTTCTTTAAAATTATTCGTAAGTTACATTGTTACTTAACTGAGAAGAACATTGAAACAACACTTGGAGAACGTCAAAAGTTCGGAAAGCTTTGTCATGGGAAGCAGAACAGACAACAAACTACTTTTCCTAAGCGGAAGAACTTTTCTTAAGCGGGCATCACAAAAAAAAAACACAGAATCCTGATGTTAACACATTCGTGAAGTTAGTTATGTGTGCCGACTATGTCATCTTAAATTTTTACTAATCGGTTCTCGGTTATTTTCTTTAAAATTACTCAATGACGTCATTTTTTTTTTTTGGAAATTTATAACAACAAGCATTACACGTTACACTGTCGTCTACGCAAACGCGTTAAACAGAAACGCTAACACAAATCCAACAGTTAACGGAATCCATCATCAGGCGAAAGGTGTCGACGCCGCTGTTCGCGTGTTACACCAGATTTATGACTTAATGGCTCTCACTTCGTTAAGTAGCCCTTAGATAAGTTGAGGATAAAGCTTGGCTAAGTGATTGTCGGCACCCACAACAATCGTAATTATTCGACGTAATGGACACACAGCGCCTGCATTCGACTTATAAAAAAATGAGCTTGCTTTATTCAGCTGTTGTAAGATTCGGAAGTTTATTGGCGAATGGTACAGGGTAACACGGCGTGACTCGGACGGGCCAAACCACTATCTCTGCCCGGCCGCACGCGATGCGAGGCAAAGTTTGATTGGCTTCGTTTAGCGTGGATTCGTATTTCGTAGGGACCAACGCACTGTGGTTGTCGAATAGTTGCAGCCGCGGGCAACTTGTGTGGAACGAGGGCCATGCCAACGTTTTTATTCTTTTTCTTTATATTTTTTTATTGACACTGGCAGGCTACAAATACGTTGCTATAAAACAAAATTCACTCACTCACATGTATCGTTATTACAAAGCGCAGTAAGAAGTAAGCATCAAATGCCTACGGTCCACTAAGGTTAACATAAAATGTGGGCCTATACCTTCGCGCTTTTATCCCATACCATATTTAGTTTACTTTGTGGGATCCAAGACAGATCAGATAGATCACAGAAGGCCCCTCTGAAATCTAGCCGAGTCATCATTCTGACTCTGACAGGAGTCACAGTGTAGCATTAGTGAGAAGGTGTGTGATATACAAATAATATTGTCCTGGCCGAAGGTGGCGTGAAAAGTACTCGAAACCGAAGGTCATGTATGAAAAGATGTATGAATGTAGATGAGGCGAAAGGGGTATGTCAGGACCGTGACAAATGGAGATCTGTAGTCTCTGCCTACCCCTCTGGGAGACAGGCGTGAAGTGTATGTATGTATGTTACTAATAATGGCGGAATTGCTATTTCCAAGATACACAAAGCTCAACTTAACTTGTCAGTTGTTAAATACGGAATAACCAGTTCAAGTAGACCTGTAATAACCGTTTTATAAATAACAATGCGTTTATTGGTAGTAAAGGGGGTACGACTATATTTATTTTTTCATGGTTATATTTTTCCTCTTTATCACGATTTTTTCACGGGATAAATACACCGACGAGCTGTTCACCACAGTTGTAATTTCTAGTTTATTTCTTTACTCTGCCCAATAAAGAAAGTAAAACAAAATCCACCTCACTGGATGGATCAACTTAGGCTACAAGTAACTAAATCAGAATTAACACATATTTTCATTTTAGTGTAGCTTGTAAATAATATAAGGGTATAAATGTAGTAGTTAGTTTTGAGAATAATATACATCCCAGTTGAAAAAAAACTTGTTAAAATTGAGATTGATTTCAGTAGCATATTTTTTGGCGTAGCCCTCATGACGCAATGGTGCTACGCGTTCATTGCACATGGAAGACATTTCAAAGTTACAGCATTTATATGTATAAGTTAACATGTTGGTAGCCTCGATTTAAGACAAAAAACTTTTAATGTTATATTATATCTCTATTTATATAAAAGAAATATAAAAATGAATGCCACTTTTCATTGTCATGGCATAACTCCGGAACGGGTGGACCGATTTCGCTAATTCTTTCTTTGTTGTGCTTATTAATGACAGCAGAAGGTTCTTATGAAATAAAAAAATGACATCCACTGCTGGGCAAAGGCCACCCTAGATGTTCAGACTAATAGTTAAGACAGGACAACGTCTGTCGAGTCCACTAGTCTATATACTACCTCTATGTATATAAAACAAAGTCATATTAGTTACACTATTTATAACTCAAGAACGTCTGAACCGATTTAGTTGAAAATTGGTGGGAAGGTAGCTTAGAACTGGGAGACGGACATAGGATACCCTTTTTACCCCGATCCTGTTGGTCGCGTCGCTATGTAGAGGGTGTTATAGTTTGTATGAAGAACTGAAATTACGCGAATGGAATCGCGGGGCGCCTACTAGTCTATATATATAAAAATGAATTGATGTTCGTTAGTCTCGCTAAAACTCGAGAATGGCTGGACCGATTTGGCTAATTTTGGTCCTGAATTATTCGTAGTAGTCCAGGGAAGGTTTAAAAGGTGTATTTCTTCCAATACACGGGGTACAAAGGCTTCCTATGGCAAACAAAAGTTTGCCGGGCCAGCTAGTATATAATAAAAAGGTCTAAAAGAAGCGTATATGAGCCGCCAAACCTAATGTCAGGATAGCGAGTGTGTTATCAATTTCAACAAATAGTTTCCTATTATTGTTTGGAAAGACTATCAATAGCAATGTAAACACTGGAGTGGTAGCGCTAGAAGGTATGCAAGTTTCACTCTCGCTAAACTATCTTTGAAGTCCTAACAAATAAACGTGCCAAAGTTGTCCTCCAAAAACTAATCGTGGCTGGACATTAACCCAGGGGTCGGACCTTATAAAATTAGTTATTAATAATCTAGCTCGGGGCTACGTCGGAACAATGTAAAGTTATTTTCATTCGTAGGTGTGTTTGTTCTTACACTCAAATATAATTATCCAGGTAGGTAACGGAGAGTGTACGTTACAAAGGTTTTGTGGTTTCATTAAATAATTTTAATTAAAGTAAGTTACTTGATATGCCAAAATTAATTAAGAGCGTACTCGTTTTGCGAAATTAGGCATCTATTTACTTTGCATTAGAGACTACTTAGTTACTGGTTAAGCGTAGTGTGGGCAGAGGCACTTGCTTAGGGAATGGCTACATTCAAACCAAATATAGTATTGTCATTCATTTTTATATTTTCATTCACTTACCTGCATATACATCACGTCGTCTCCCAGGGGGTAGGCAGATATCATGGATATCCACAAATCCCGTTCGCTTCTTTCACGTGCTACAAACCTATATTTTTATTTTTTGTTTTTATATTTACGAGTAAACTAGTGGACGCCCCGCGATTTCATTCGCGTACTTTCGTTATAATTTCAAAATTCCATCGTAGACCACATCGCTGCTTAACATCAGGCAGGATGGTGGTGTATCGCTTGTTCATAGTGATAAAAAAACCCAAGTTGAATTTAATTTTAGAGTTATGGTCCATAACTCTAAAATTAACTTCTTTCTCATATAAACATCAAACCCCCCTTTTACCCAATTAGGGAATGTATTTTAAAATATCCTTTTTTATTTCAAGTAAACATCATACAAGGAACCCTATGAATTTCAGTTTATCTAGGGTTTGGCGTTGATGAGTCAGTGATGAATTAATCAGTCAGGACTTTGAGCTTTTGGCAGGATATTTTTATAAATAAACTAGTGGACGCCCCGCGATTTCATTCGCGTAGTTTCAGTATGAATGTTTCATACAAACCATAACATCATCTATATTGGCTATGTGCGCGACGGTGGCGACGCGTAGCGTTTACGACATTTGCAGAAGCTGTCAAATAATAACAATGTAAACATTGTTAGTTTTCTTTGCAAATATAAATAAAACCAAAGATTAAAATAGTATTGTTGACTAAGTGAAATTTGTTCAATAGTTTGTAAAATTAATATAATAATAAAAACCGGGTTGGAAACTATTACACATTAATATTAGTTTCCAACCACAAACTGAGATATAATACAATAAATTAGTATTAGCCGAGCATGTAAGAACGCAACACGTTAAAATTCAACAACGCAACAACAGTCATGGCCCATTTCTTTGCTTTGATTTTGTACTGCAATCAACACTTGACAGCTGATTATCCGCATTTGTTTCCGATTTCTGCCGTGTTGTGCGCTGCGGTCGTTATCTCTCTGCCACTACTCGCTTTGCACATAGCCAATAGCGAGGCGTCCCACAGGAACTGGATGAAAATAATCCTATGTCCTTCTCCTGGTACTAAGCTACGTCTCCACCAATTTTCAGCCAAATCAGCTCAACCGCTCTTGAGTTATAAATAGTGTAACTAACACGACTTTCTTTTATAAATGTAGATTAGTCTTTCATCCCTCCCTAATTCAACAAGACAGATGTTGAATTCATCTCACAAATTATCAGGTTCACATATCTCATTGGTAAGCGATATATTCCCTAACCGTGACAAGAGAGCTTTAGAACATATTTGACAAAAAAAATAAATTACTGGCTTGAAGACTGGTCAAATTGACTGGTTACATTTAATTCTAAAATCTAATGACGGGTACCTACACTTGATCTATAGCCCACAACTTCCGTGTACCATCAGATTCTAGAAAATTCCAATACACGACCAAATTTCAATTACATGTTACTAACCCAAGAACTCGAAGGCCTGAAAATCAGTAGGTACTTACATACTTTGTTAAAGTTTCAAAGGGGTCTAAAAGTTGTCGAGTTTCCGCAGAACCAATAGTTTGAATACAGTCAACACAGTTTTCAGAGATAATAAACATAACTTGTCGGTCCTTGCGGAGTTGTGCAAATAGTTCTCTCGGTTTAGGCCCTCTTCGGCTCAAATATGATAGGAGGGTATTTTGGGAGGGTAGGAAGGGACCCCCCCTAAACATCATGCTTAATACTTGTATAGTGTTACTTTACAAATAGAAGGAGCAAAAAACTAAAACAATCTCGCAAAGATAGTGGGATATGAAAAAGATTCAACTTCGATAATTTATGTTCATCTTCAGATTGCCCCGTTCCTTATTTTTTTAAAGAAATCTCCACATTGTTGTCAATCAGTCAATATTCACAGTGTTTGATAATTTATGCATGATAATATTGATAACTCAGCCATCTAAAAAAGCCAGAAGTAATTCGTGACTGTATTATTACAGGGAAAAATCCACCACCGACCAAGTTCTACCTCCCTCTCGGCGCACGCGCTATTCTTTAGAGACGTGCACGTCTACTTGCTTTTGCCTCTTTTCAACGCGCAGGTTTTCTTGACTCCATACAAATTATCAATAATCCTTCCCTGTTTTGTTGACAACTTCCCCCCTTATGGACAGTATGTGTGTACTAACCTTGAATCTAGCTATCCCGCTTACAATGTTGCGGGATAATGGAGAGAGCGATATGTCCTTCGGCCAGCTGAAACTCCGACGGAAATAACAGAGTACACGTACCATCAGTTAAGAATCTGATGTACCACCCTAAGGTAGAAACTCGTTTTAATGTCATTAGACATGTATTAAGGATCTATGTGTCACAACATAAAAAACTCTACCTTATTTATGGTTTGGTCTCACAAGAAGTGATGTCTATAGAGGTATATCTTGACCGACCGTACCTACTCAGACTAGTTTCCACGGCTATCTAAGTTTTTTTTTACGGTCACAATCCGGGATATTCCCACCCACTTTCCCACCACTGTTATTCCTGTTAGAGCCATGATCTACAGCGGCATACCGAATAGACTGGAGCTCAATCAATGACAACTGGGCTAGATCCCTAGATCTTTGACAGTCACAAACAATTTTTAGGTATTTCTATTTCTGCTAGGGAAACGGGAGTGTGACCTTATGTGTGTTGGTTCTGAAAATGTCATGATTATCATCACCATAATCTGAAATATAACACACACTTCACGCCTTTTAATCCCAAAGCGGGGTAGGCAGAGGCACTTGCTAAAGCAAATGCCCACGGTTCACCAAGCGTATTTAACCCAACGTGACAGGGGGTAAGCCCCTCGCCGTTATAGGGTTCACACACCTTGTGGTGTGCGGGTTTCATCACGATGTTGTCCTTCACCGTACGAGCGTTGCGTTGCGTACATAGGCTCTGAAAAAGAGTCCCATTGGTACACGTCCGTAACCGGACTCGAACCCGCGACCTCCCGGTTACAAACCAAGTATCCGACCAACTGGACCACAGACGCTCTCTTACCTACTTACAATGCAATTGAATTGAAACTTCACAGGTCCCCCATACATTCGATCCATGAACCCGGTAAAGGCTGTGGCGGGCTCAGAAGTTGTAGTGTGGTGCCCCTACTACGGGTTCCCCATTGAGTGAGTACAAATTAATATTTTACTTTTATAATACACTAGTGGACTAGACAGACGTTGTCGTGTCTTAACTATTAATATGAATATAAAATTAGTATAACCTCCAGGGTGGCCTGTGCCCAGCAGTGGATGTCACGAATTATAAAACTATCCTATCTCTCAAATTGGACGAAATTACATATAAATGTCAACTTTTGGCCTTGGTGAAGAGTTCATTGGGAACAAACATCATGACACTGGATTTTTATATATTAAGATGTATCATGTCCACCTTCAGACGAAGCGGAGATAAAGAGGACAAGATGCAGAAAGATACAAATATAAATACGCCTAGTTTGGATATTTTTTACAGAATATTCCAACAAGGCAAGTTAGAATAACATTGTTATTATATAATTATAAAAAAAAGCAGTAAACAAATGAATCAAAGAATTTCATCACCATCAATCTAAGAAAGAAGAAGTCATGAACAAATGGCGCTAGTTTCTTTGACCCAAAACAGCGCGATTAGTTATTACATTGTCATTGCAATTTATTTGTCAGATTGCAACACTTTCATTGGTCAATTATATTGTGTCAAGTGTACGAAGCGCCGACTGCATTCAGCTTCACGTTTTTGTCACCCAGGAAAAGGTACAATTTCCAAACAACTTCCTACACCGCGCGGTGTTGGCAGGTCATAAAAGAATAGCGGCATTAGGTACTTGAAGTGGCTTAACTGTACCTATTATTTCCCGTTTTATTGCAATGTTAATAAAATCACTTATTTTTATGTGAAGGCGTTTAAGATTAACGGCCGAGTCTTAGGCGGATATTAACGTCTGGTTGTCGGGTTTTCCGGCTGGGTGGACAGTTTGATAAACTAGTTTATTGAGGAATTTTTATAACGATATCATTTTTAAGAGGAGTGTTATGTCGCCCTCTGTAGAAAAATAATAAAATTATTAGGAACCAATTCTGGGCGTGTTAAATTAATATAAAAATGTTTTTATTTTCAAACAAAAAAACCTTAGTGTGTGTATTTATCTATCTCTATAATATAAAAATCAATGCCACTTTTCGTTGTTATGTTATAACTCTGGAACGGGTGGACTGATTTCGCTAATTCTTTCTTTGTTATGCTTATTAATGACATCAGAAGGTTCTTATGAAAGAAAAAAATTACATACACTGCTGGGCACAGGCCACCTTGGAGGTTATACTAATTTTATATTCATATTCATAGTTAAGACGGGACAACGTCTGTCGTCCACTAGTATTACATATTATTTAATTGCATTCCATGTACGTATGTAGGTACATGGGCAGATTGCGGACCTTAGTGGGCACAGAAAATAAAATACTACTTATATTAAGGGAGAGGAAGGCGCTTATTTGTAGTGATGTATATTCTGATGTGTATACTAAGATCTCGCGTAAGTGGAGATCTTTAATGATTATTTGTTCGTAGTTCCGTGAAGTGGGAAGGTGGTGCTCCAAATGACCTTCGTTACCAGCAAATTGACGGCCAGCT
>SJJU01029522.1:0-11565 GCA_012932125.1 Conopomorpha cramerella | reverse complement strand
TTAAGCAGCGATGTGGTCTACGATGGAGCACACTTGTTCATTAGGTACCTATTCACCCCAGTGACTTGAAGACCGTCAGACTGTACTGCGCAGGAAACACAGACTCCGGCAAGTCATTCCACATCCTGGCGGTTCGCACTATGAAAGTAGACGCAAAACGTTTGGTTCGCGTAAATGGTAAATCCACCTGGTATGGATGACGTTTTGCCGTTCTCCTGGTTGTCCTATTGTAAAAACGCGATGGGGGTATTAGGTTATGCAAACTCATTTGAGTGCCATTACACGTTAGCCGTTAATCAGATATGGATTGGTTTTTTTCCTGCAGGATTTAAGATTCTATAGACGTTTGTTATTATTATTACCGACTCCATCACTCCCATAAACCCTGGCGATGTTTATCATAAATATCTGTTCATGTTTATTATGAAATGATGTTTAAATAGGTATTATGTGTCCTGTAATGTTACATACGTTATGTGATTAGTCTCTGATAACTTCTCTGAAATCTTTAGATAATTCCAGTGAAGATATTCAATAAGGTTCAAAGTATGTGTTGGTCAAGTGGGAATATACTCGTACCTACTAGCCTTTTTTATCATTAAGAACAAACGTTTGACCACCATCCTGGCTGATGTTAAGTAGCAATATGGTCTACGATGGAGCACACTTGTTCATTAGGTACCTATTCACTGGCGATTTGAAGACCTTCAGGCTGTACTGCGCAGGAAACTGTTTATTTAAGGGTTAAGGATAGTTTTGTTTTTATTTGTCACAAATGAATACTGCTTGTAAATAGGACCCCGAACAGCGGTCTTAGAAACGTTGTTGGACTCGTCAATATGAACAAAAAATTCCATACCCATAAAAAAATTCATCTCTCTAAGCAAAAAATGTCTATTTTGTATGGAGATGAAAACATTTTTTTTTATTTCCCCATCTTATACTTTTATTGTCACCATAGTAAAAGTTGTTAATTTTGATGACACAACCATTTTGGCGACATAAGACCATTGCTCAGGATCCTTTTACACGCAATATAACAACTCTACCTTATTATTTTTTCATTTAAACACAATGAACAAGCGTTTGACCACCATACTGCCTGATGTTAACCAGCGACGTGGTCTACGATGGAGCACACCTGTTCATTAGGTACCTATTCACCCCGGTGACTTGAAGACCTTCAGACTGTACTGCGCAGAAAACGCAGACTCCGGCAAGTTACCTATTCCACATCCTGGCGGTTCGCACTATGAAAGTGGACGCAAACCGTTTGTGACAGTAAATAAACTTACTTGTCTTGAACTTTACTGACTTAATGTCCAATGTTATACGAATTTCAACCTTATGGCGGTTGACGATATTGCCAGCCTGTACCTAACTACCTATCTAACCCCATCCAATTATATTAGAGGAACTCCAAATAACATAAAGCAAAATCACCCAATTCAAATCGAATTGCTAAAATACCACAGGCGTTTACTAAATTAAACCGCATAGTGTTTAGGTAATTGGAGTAAGATTAATTTACAGTCGGACAAGGATCTTCAGGCTGTGATATGTGGCTAAAGGATGTGTCTCAAGGATATGTGGCTAAAAAACGGCCGGCACGGACTAGTGGTCAGGGCACATGCCTCTAGGACGGCGGCCGCGGGTTCGATTCCCGCCACGGACGTAATGCTTAAGTGATTAGCTGAGGCATTTGTTGTGTGCGTCTGGGTGTTTTATTTGTCTATGTGTGTATTTAACAGTATTTATATAAGTATATCAGTCTCTGGCACCCACAGTACAGGGTATCCTGGTTCGAGGTCAGGTGTCCGTGTGTAAAAAAATAAATATTTATAAATACACACTCAATTTAAACCATTCGAGTTCTTTATGTATGGACATACATACATACACACATTTCCGTAATTCCCAAAAGGGGGTGGACAGAGCCTTAAGACCACAAGCACCCCTCGACCCTTGTGTTGCGGCGAGGCTAGGAAACTTTCCAGAGGACGGGCAGCAGCGCTCTCTGTGAGTTAAACCACAACCCCACTGCGATCGCCATCCAGCCTGCCCAGCGTGGCGATTATTGGCATTTCCCCCCAAATTACCATATAAATCATTGGGGGAGACCGTCGTCCAGCAGTGGATGTCATGTGGCTCATAAAAAAATACACTTCACGCCTTTTAAATCCCAAACCGGGGTAGGCAGAGGCACTTGCTAAAGCAAATGCCCACGGTTCACCAAGCGTATTTAACCCAACGTGACAGCGGGTGAGCCCATCGCCGTTATAGGGTTCACACACCTTGTGGTGTGCGGGTTTCATCACGATGTTGTCCTTCAACCGTACGAGCGTTGCGTTGCGTACATAGGCTCTGAAAAAGAGTCCCATTGGTACACGTCCAGTAGCCGGACTCGAACCCGCGACCTCCCGGTTACAAGTCAAGAATCCGACCAACTGGACCACAGATGCTCATGTAGCTCATGATGAAACAAAGCACTGAAAACGAAAAAAAGAAATGGAATAACACATAACTGGTGAGAAATTACGTTAAATATTCAGCATTCACGCGCCAAAAGATCCCTAACAGTTTGAACAGCATGATTGAACGTCGTCAATCAATATCCGATGATTGGAGCCGCGGGGCTTCCGCCCATTGAGCCTTGTGAATAATTGAGTATTTCCTGTCAATAATCCATACGAGAATCATTACGGGCGTGTTATTTGATACTAACAATGTTCCCCGCCTTACAAAGGAGGGCTGAAAATAAATTGGGATAGGCGCTGACTTGTGTTTTTTTATTGTGTGTCAGTTAATTTTGTTTTCCAAAAGACAATTGACAATGTACCAATGTGTATACTTTCCAAACGTCTGTTATACGGGAAGCGATGAGATTGGAATGGCTTTTTTAATTTACCATTTTCAAAATTCATTTTTCGCTACAATTATTGTGTTAATGTGGTGGATTTAGTGTAATAATGTGCTGGTGATGAAAAATAATGTAGTGAGAGTGAGAAGTAAAGAAGAGGACTCCTATTTGATCATTTTGTTATTCCCGTTTGTAATAATGCTGTCTCCCACTATTTAGATTAGGGAAGGAAAAAAGTCATATTATATATTTTTTCCTCTTATTTCTATACCGTCTTTAGTTTCATAACTATGTGGGACCCAAGACAGAAGGCTAGCCACCCCCACCCCGCATCTAGCCCAGTCGTCACTGATTAAGCTCCTGTCTATTCTGGATGCCGCTGTAGATCCTGGCTCTAACAGGAATCACAGTGGTGAGAAAGTGGGTGGGAATATCCCGGAATTCCCGTGTAATTTTCCACGCAACATTGAAATGTGATGGACCACCATCACGTTTTAATGTGTTTTTGACACGAATTTATCGATAGACTATGACAATGACACCAACTTTGTGGCAGAATTGTCGGCTTTGAAGCTGAACATAAGAGCCAATAATAAAATTACTTTCCCAACAAAGTTTGACAGTAATGACACTTGTACGCCCGAAAATCTGTTAGAAAAACGTCAAAGAAAATTTCCCATAGTATTAACATAAGTCAAATAAAGCTCGATAAAAGATACACTGTAATAGGCTACTTTCATCTATCAAAATTAAATTATGAAAGTATGTTATTTATATAATTTCTACATTAAGAAGTAGGAGTATAACACTATTTTGATCAATAAATATGCGGTTAAATTTTAATTTCCAAAATAAAATTCTGGTTTATTATCTGTATATCACGTGATCGAAAACGCCAGCCGCCATACTTGTCTCGTCAGTGACGTCATAAGAACAGAAACAGTTTTAGAAAAATAGTTCATGATACACAGTCACACACATTTGTTGCTGCTCTTCTGACGTCACGATAATGCGATAATGGCGGCTGTCGTTTGGGCGCGAAAATTATCGTTTAAATCTTAAACATTTTTTTTTTGCCTATATCGATATTATATCCAGGAAATAAAAATACCAGTTGACTATCAAATCGATAGGAACATCATAAAAAATGTTTGAAAAAAATGTGGAATAGCCTATTATGTACCTATATCTATTACTAGCTTTTCGCCCGCGGCTTCGCCCGCGTGGATTTCGATTATATTGCGGTATAAAGGACAACTATAAGAAAACTTATCATTCCTACTACGGAAAAATCACCTTCAGCGTTAACTGCGCGCGATGTTTAATCAATCAAGTTCCCCGGGAGATATGACTAGTTTCACTTAGTAGGCGTGTGCGTGCTTCGAGTGACGCCTGTGTAGTAAAAAAAAATACACTTCACGCCATCCCAAAGCGGGGTAGGCAGAGGCACTTGCTTAATAAGCAAATGCCCACAGTCCACCAAGCGTATTTAACCCAAGTATAAATGTTTGTACTGAGCAAACTAGATTCAATCAAATACGATGTTTCATTTCATCACTGTGTAGTGGCGGCGGAGCGTGTAAGCGAAAATGGTCCTTAAGTGAGTTAATGGAACCACATTGAAGTAGTGTGGATGTTAGATAGTTGTGTAATAGCATTGGACGGCTGATTTTGACGCGAGTGGTCAGGTGGGTGGGAAATATCTTTAACAATATGTTGCTTAATGGAGGTGCTATATAGACCAACATTCAAGGCCCAAGCTTGGCTCCAATGTTAATCTGTACTAATATTTTAATATTGAGCGTCTGTGGTCCAGTTGGTCGGATACTTGACTTGTAACCGGGAGGCCAAAAGTGCCATCCTCTTTTTCAGAGCCTATGTACGCAACGCAACGCTCGTACGGTGAAGGACAACATCGTGATGAAACACGCACACCACAAGATGTGTGAACCCTATAACGGCGATGGGCTTCACCCTGTCACGTTGGGTTAAATACGCTTGGTGAAAAAGTGCCTCTGCCTACCCCGCTTTGGGATTAAAAGGCGTGAATTATGTTTATTTTTTTAATGTTATAAATGCCGAAGTTAGTCTGTCTGTCTGTCTCGCTTTCACGCCAAATTTATTGAAACTATTTAAATGAAAATTGGTATACGGATAGTTTAGAAGCTTATATCCGGATAGCATAGATAGAGAGATAGCCGGAGAGATAGCTTAGAGCCTGAGAAAGGACATAGGGTACTTTTTATCCCAATACTGTGCGACGCGTCATTAAGTAGAGTGTTATAGTTTTTATGATATACAGAAACTACGCGAATGAAATCGCGGGGCCTTCACTAGTTATGTATAATTGGAAAAACAAACGGATCAGCTAGTTAGAGATAAATAGAGATGCGCGTGTAAATGGTTTTATTTATGATAATAATAAAAAAAATAATAAAAAAATACACTTCACGCCTTTAATCCCAAAGAGGGGTAGGCACGATTCACCAAGCGTATTTAACCCAACGTGACAGGGGGTGAGCCCATCGCCGTTATAGGGTTCACACACCTTGTGGTGTGCGGGTTTCATCACGATGTTGTCCTTCACCGTACGAGCGTTGCGTTGCGTACATAGGCTCTGAAAAAGAGTCCCATTGGTACACGTCCAGTAGCCGGACTCGAACCTGGGACCACCCGGTTACAAGTCAAGTGTCCGACCAACTGGACCACAGACGCTCCTCCGAAATAATCATTTCAATAATCATTTGTTAGTAGCAATTTATAGTACAATTCTAAATTTACATGGAGTTGGCTGCATCGGTTCATGTAAACCGAGTCAAGCCGATCGGAAATAACGCTCAGAAGGAATTTATACGTTTCATAACAAGTTAACCCTTAATTAGACAAGGTTAGAAGTTTTTCTGATGGATTTTGGACTCTATTGACGTTTGTTATTCTAATTACCGACACCATCACATAAACCCGGGTGAAGTTTATTATAAAATCTAGCTTTTAATTGTAAAGCTAGATTTGGTGAATTTATTGTTTACTGTTTTAATAGGAAAGTGTCCCTTATGTGATATCTTCTCTGAAATCTTTAGATAATTCCAGTGATCACATTCAATAAGGTTCAAAGTATTTGTTGGTCAAGTGGCAAAATGACCTTTGTTTGATTAAGGGTTAATTCAAAGTGTCGAATGTAGTAAGTGGAAAGATGTGCCATGGTTTGTTTTGTAAGGGTTCCGAAGTTGCTCACTAGATGGCGTTGGTAGTAATTCTGAATGGCGCTATCGATATATCAAACGGTTGGTATATATACCGAGAGGTGATATTTTTTGGAATATACTCATACTCATACAACTACAACTGGAGGTTTTATTTACTACGGGAAAATCCTACCGCGCCCTTGGGGGCCTGAGTTAATCGTGTACACAAAGAGTTATCAAAACCCACTCAACAGTGCTTAATTTAGTGTCACTAATATGATTTCCAATACGTACAGTTAATTAATAATCTATTCAGTCCACTTATCGTTTCCACCCTGTACGTACGTATTTTCGGAAATCAATTTCCCGATAATGGCGATATATTTAAAGCACGTTTTCTCAAACTACTCTCAATCACAGATCTCTTCTCAAGTATTATTTTGTCTCATTATAATTATGGCCGCCTAAATCCTATCTTATCTACGACGGCTAAAAACCAATGGAAAATGCCCTAAAGGGATTATAAACGATTATTCTATAATTTTTATAAGCTCTATTCTATTACTGTTCCATTACTTAAGCTAATGTCCTTCTGGAGTGACCTCTACTCACCCGGCCCATTTCGTCACCCATATAAATCTCTTTCGTCAACTGACTTTCATCCATTCTCTTCATATGCCCAAACCACCGAAGCATGCCCATCTTGGTCACTACATCTTCCTTCAAACCGCAACTTTCTCTTTTCACACTATGCTCCAGAAGGACATACATCAACCAGATTGGTGATAGGACATCACCAATCTGGCGCAAGGTGGCGTGAAAAGTACTTGAAACCGGAGGTCATGTATGAAAAGATGAATGTAGATGAAGCGAAAGGGGTATGTCAGGCCCGTGACAAATGGAGATCTGAAGTCTCTGCCTACCTCTCTGGGAGACAACGTGAAGTGCATGTATGTCCTTAAGCTAAGTTAATATTGTTTTTACTTTGCAATGCCCTTACAGGGCGTTATGATTGTTCTACAAATATTGTTACATCAAAATGTATCATGATATGCTATAAAATGAATATACTATATATATATATATATATATATATATACTTTATTGCCAATATTATATCTCAAATAGTCTGTCGTCGTCATGCCCCAGAAAGGGGAGAGTTGGCAACAAAACAGGGACGGATAAAGATAATTTATATGGAGTTAAGAAAACGTGTGCGTTGAAAAGAGGCAGGCGCAAGTAGACGCGCACGTCTCCAGAGAATGGCCCGTACAGAGAGAGGCAGGTAGGGCTTGGGTGGTGGTGGGCTTTGAATATATAGCAAATGATTTTCCAAACAAAGTAAAAAAGGACTGACTGACCAAATATTAAGACATGAAAATAACGTAAAATTGTCGTGTCAAAAAGAATGGTAAAAGTTTTCGGCACACTAATCGGGTTTCTGTAAATAATTAAATATAAATATTCTACAACAACAATTGCCTTCATCCCATGTTATGTAGCTAAAGCACCTGTGTTATGGAATTTAGACAACGAAATATATTTTTTTTTCTTTTTGAATACATACTATCTTTGAAATACAGTCTATCGATAAAGTCGCCAATCGTCAAAGTCTTGTCAAAATCTCATTAAAATGTAAGAGTGTACCATCATCACAGTACACATTTCAATGCTGCGTAGAACATTACACGGGGAGAACAAATTGATCAAATAGGAGTCCTCCCCTTTACTCTACACTCTCACTACATTATTTTTCATCACCAGCACATTATTACACTAATTCCACCACATTAACACAATAATTGTAGCGAAAAATTAATTTTGAAAATGATAAATACAGAAGCCATTTTCATCTCATCGCTTCCCGCTTAATACTCCTTAAGATGCACATTTTGAAGAATATTTTACAGGACAGCTGTCAAAATCGGCAGCTTAATAGCTCACTCACTACAAAGAGTATTCCACTAATAAGTAGAGACAAACACAAAATAACTTTCACGTTTTCTCAACGTTTTGTTACGATAACTATATAACAGTGAAGTCTCGAGTTGTTGTTTCTCCTGAGAGTAATATTAAATTATTGTTCGCAGATGTCGACGCTTCGGAGCAGAAAGTGTCCATAATGCTGAACGGAGAAGAGTCTGAACTTTACTTCGTTAACTGCACAACGGCTAAGGTAAACAAATGACTTAAACAACGCGATACATACAATTCACGCCTGTCTCCCAGAGGGGTAGGCAGAGACTACAGAACTCCATTTGTCACGGTCCTGACGTACTCCTTTCGCTTCATCTACAATCATACATAACCTCCGGTTTCGAGTACTTTTCACGCCAACTTCCGCCAGGACATGACCAATCTGGTCAATGTATGTCCTTCTGGGGCGATCTCTACTCACCCGGTCCTGCACATCACCCATATAAACCTCTTTCGTTAATCGACTTTCATCCATTCTCTCCATATGCCCAAACTACCGAAGCATACCCTTTTCAAAATTAGTCACTGCACAATATTTTGTTATTGTGAAAAGAATCTATAGTAATAGTAATAAGGTTGTTATTTCAACAGTGTCACATTATGAGATGTCGCTTAACAAATGGGCGCAAAGTCAACATGAATAGCAGTGTAGTTAACCCTTAATACAACAAAGGGAAATATTATATTCCCACTTAGTCCAAACTAACCGTGGGCATTTGCTTAAGCAAGTGCCATTGCTTACCCCGCTTTGGGATTCAAAGGCGTGAGGTGTGTTATATATACATCAAAAGTGTCTATGTATTAAGTACAGTTTAGAAGATTGCAATCAATAATATATTTTACAAAAACTGAATTCATTTATAATTTATTCGTAATGTGGTAATAAGTCATTGATATAGGCATGGGGAGTTAGGTAGGAGACCAATTCAGAAGATTAGTTTTCAGATGGGGGGACATCAAAAAATCGTGGGGGCGACTGGTTGAAGTAATTGTTTCTTTTTTCTTTATGATTATGTGAATTATAATCATCATCAGCCGCATGGCGTCCACTGCTGGACGAGGGCCTCTTTCCATGTTCATTTGGGGGGAAATGCCAATAATCGCCACGTTTGACAAGCGGGTTGGCGATCCCAGTGGTGTTGTGGTTTAACTTACAGAGAGAGTCCCCTTAGTCGCCTCATACGACGCCCATGACGGGAAACGTTGGGCTGCAGCTGAGGTGGTGAAATATATATCCTATTCGCCGTCACCACACGTCTAATTATATGAACATAATTCAAATTCAAATATTTTATGTTCTGACAGAAGTTATAGTTGTAAATTAAACAAAAAAAAAAAAGATATTTTTGATTGTTGTTTGTGTTTTTATTTTGTCACAATAGAAAACATTTTATCGTCAATAAATTCGATTGCGTGTTCACTTGACTATATTAAAAAATCGTTTGTTTTTTTTAAAAAAAAATGTGTTTCTTGTATTTCTACTCGTAATAGTAGAGTAAACATGCCGTTTGATTTAAATAAATAATAAAGCGAGGGAAGTTTTATGAAATGTCCACATGTAACAAGCTTCAACAAATGTAAACGGGTATATTCCAGTTGTTCTACCTCTATAGAACAGATTTTTATCTCCTGCTCTTCCGAAAGAAAGAAAAAGACGAATATCCTAATGTTCTTTAATTACATCTTTTTTTTTAATTATCTTACTTCTTACTAATATTATAAATGGGAAAGTGAGTTTGTTTGTTTGTTCCGCTTTCACGCCGTAACTACTGAACCGATTGCTTTGAAATATATACGTCTCCAAATGAAGATCAAGTAATAACTGGCAGTGTCTTTTTGCCTATATGGTGTGCACGCCACTGTTCCCGACCTAATAATAGAGTTATTGTTAGATCTTTTTTTGCTGTACTCACGACATGGGCTAACCGAGGGTCCTGTGTTTTGTGAGTGAGTAGATAGGTAGGTATCTAATACCAGTGGCGTGCACACCATATAGGCAAAAAGACACTACCTACCTTAGTATTTTGGTTACCCGACCTAATAATAGAGTTGTTGCTAGATCTTTTTTCGTTGTACTCACGACATAGGCTGACGAAGGTCCTGTGTTTCGTGAGTGAGTAGATAGGTACGTACCTATACTTCGTAAAGACAAGTTACCAAGATACATAGGTGTCAATCCTTGGGGATTACTGCCTACCTTGTCGTAAAAGCCATTGCACGCCACTGGGTATATGGTATATGTTATAAACAGAAAATGCGCTGATTAAATCGCGGGGCGTCTTTACCATAACGTAACATGAAAGAAACAACACGGCCATTACCGAGGCGAGGGTGTTCATCCCTTAACCCCTTTTCCATTGATATTACCGTAGTATTACGGTAATTTGGTTTTATTTTTATTGGTAGTATTACGCAGCAAAGTACGTACATACGCGAGGGATGATACGGTTTTTTTGGGGTCACAGTATACGTTGTGAAACTTGTTTTGAAATGACGTTTTGACGGTGGTGTTTGAATAGATTTGGTCACGTCCGTACACTACCATTAGCGTGTGAACTGACCGGGATATTCCCACCCACTTTCCCACCACTGTGATACGTGTTAGAGCCAGGGTTTACAGCGGCATCCAGAATAGACAAGAGCTCAATCAGTGACGACTAGGCTAGATCCCGGGGGGGCCTAGCCTTCTGTCTTGGATACCACATAGTTATTAAACTAAAGACGGTATAGAAATAAGAGGAAAAAAAATATATATGCGCTGCAATTCAATGCATACATATGAACTGACCCTTAAGATCACAAACACCCTTCGGCCATATTCAGCATGAGAAGGAGTTAAGAATGTCAGTATGTGTAAGTTCAAGTCCAAGACTCAAGCCCTACCTGTCTCTCGGCGTACGGGCCATTCTCTGGAGACGTGCGCGTCTACTTACACACATCAGTTAACGACTGAAGACGCGACGAGGATCCAAAGCGAAGTCTCCGTAATGTGGTCGTCATGCCCCAGAAGGGGGAGAGTTGGCAACAAAACAGGAATGGACAAGGATAATTTGTATGAAGTCAAGAAAACGTGTGCGTTGAAAAGAGGAAGTACACACATCAAAAGTGTCTAGGGATCTGAAATCAGAGATCAGAAAACCGTTTGGTTCGCGCGAATGGTAAATCCACCTTCTGTACATCATATTAATATCTCTCTATGGATGTAGACAGAGTTAGTGAATAACCCCAGTCCTTTCCCATGCCTTTCTCGCATGCCTCCAAAGAGAGAGAGGACAGATCAGCATCATTAAGTCGCGCGAGCTTTCCTGAAGTACAGACAAGTACGGGATTTATGGACAATCATGTCACCATTGTCTGACTACTTGAGGTGTGAAACACAAAATATAGCAGCTTAAACGGAAAATACACACATCAAAAGTGTCTAGGGATCAAGAACATTTTTAGCTCGAAAAAAAAATCTAATTTATTTAAATCAAATCTTATCTTCTGGATTGGTCTCCTACCTAATTCCCCATGCCTGTATCAATGACTTATCACCACATT
>SJJU01029511.1:0-11819 GCA_012932125.1 Conopomorpha cramerella | reverse complement strand
CACAAAACACAGGACCTTCGTCAGCCTGAGTCGTGAGCACAACAAAAAAGGATCTAGCAATAACTCTATTTATTATTAGTCGGATAACCAAAATACTAAGGTAGGCAGTGTCTTTTTGCCTATATGGTGTGCACGCCACTGTTGTTTTCCCTGGGAATATCATTTTTTCCGGGATAAAAAGCCTATTATTTAAACCGGACTTCTAACTATACGTCTGCAAAATTTCAAAGCAACTGGTTCAGTAGTTATTTCCCATTTATAGTATTAGTAAGTAGTTCGGTTAAATACACTTTATAATGCGTGGGCGTTTGCTTAAAAAGTGCCTCTGCCTTTACTTTTGGCATGTAAGGCTAGCAACGTAAACAAACTAATCCGAAGCAACTTTTAATTAACTTTACATTGTTTTACTACGAAACCTACATACACACTTATGTTCAGTTTAAATTATAATTTTTACAGACGGAAAAATGCAACAAAAAAGAATCTTGAGCAGACAAAAAAAAAACGGAAACACCCCCTCAACCCTCTCAAGCAGCAAACACATACGTCATTTCCGTGGGTATCACTAAACAAAAGGCTTTTTTTTCCCGAAAAGCTCATTCCGTAAAAGCTTCCCGCTGGAGCTAATTAGTGGAATAATATCCAAAAACGTTGGGAGTGCGCAGCGGCCCGCGGAAAACATTCACAGAAAATTTATTCAAGACAATATTAGATGAGAGAAATGAGCAGAGAGAATGCAATAACAATAAATAGCAATAAATAAAAGGATTCAGCCGTTGCTTGTATTGTATGATACTAATCCTTGGAACAATAGTTCTGTGGAGTCGTTGACAATTATTCATGTATAATTTTTTGGAATATTTTTTTTTGCGAGCAGAGAGTGTCTGTGGTCCAGTTGGTCGGATACTCGACTTGCAACCGGGAGATTCCGGGTTCGAGCCCGGCTACTGGACGTGTACCAATTTGGGACTCTTTTTCATGGCTTATGTAGCAACCGCAGACGCGCGTACGGTGAAGGACACATCGTTGATGAACCCGCCACACCACGGTTGTGTGGACCCTATTAACGGCGTACTGAGCTCACCCCTGGTCACGTCGTGTTAATACGCTTGAGTGACCGTGGGTATTTGCTTATGGCAAGTGCCTCTGCCTACCCTCTTTGGGGAATTATGGCGTTCGAAGTCTGTGTTTTTTATTTCTTTTACTTTTCTATTTCACTACGAAACTTACATACACACTTATCTTCAGTTTCAATTATAATTTTTACAGACGGAAAAATGCAACAAAAAAGAATCTTGAGCAGACAAAAAAAAAACGGAAACACCCCCCTCAACCCTCTCAAGCAGCAAACACATACGTCATTTCCGTGGGTATCACTAAACAAAAGGCTTTTTTTTCCCGAAAAGCTCATTCCGTAAAAGCTTCCCGCTGGAGCTAATTAGTGGAATAATATCCAAAAACGTTGGGAGTGCGCAGCGGCCCGCGGAAAACATTCACAGAAAATTTATTCAAGACAATATTAGATGAGAGAAATGAGCAGAGAGAATGCAATAACAATAAATAGCAATAAATAAAAGGATTCAGCCGTTGCTTGTATTGTATGATACTAATCCTTAGAACAATAGTGCTGTGGAGTCGTTGACAATCATTCATGTATAATTTTTTGGAATATTTTTTTTGCGAGCAGAGAGCGTCTGTGGTCCAGTTGGTCGGATACTCGACTTGCAACCGGGAGGTTCCGGGAGTCCGGCTACTGGACGTGTACCAATGGGACTCTTTTTCAGAGCCTATGTACGCGACGCAACGCTCCTACGGTGAAAGATAAGATCGTGATGAAACCCTATAACGGCGATGGGCTCACCCCTATCACGTTGGGTTAAATACGCTTGTTGAACCGTGGGTATTTGCTTAGCAAGTGCCTCTGCCTACCCCGCTTTGGGATTAAAAATCGTGAAGTGTATTTTATTTTGTGCTGCCATGTACGCTCGGGCAAGAAAGTGATCCTGAGTTTTGGTGACAATTCATGTGTCAAAAAATATACTTACTGTCAAATGTCATTGATATGAGTCCCAACGTTAGGGTTATTAGCCAGATATTTGGAGTATGTACAAAGTACCTCGTACTTATAATAAATTTAGATATAGGAACATTGTGTTTTCTCTTTTGCACACGTCAAGAGAATGTCATACGACAGAAAGGGACAAAACACTGTGTAAGCTACATATTATCAGCAGAACGTCAGGAATGTTTGCAGAGTCTAGAGTTGATTGGCTTTATGACATTAATTCCAAGGTGTGCATCGTCCCTGATGTGCCGTGTGCGAGACAGCTTGGACAGTCTTCTGAATACCATATTGGACCAACCAAGTAGCCCTATTGTAAGACACTGGAATGCCATACACATGGAATCCAGGTCGATAATATTAAATAATAAAACGGAGTGTAGGACGCCCTCAGGCAAGGTGGACTGATGATATACGCAAGATGGCTGCCAGAAGCTGGATGCGAGAAGCCGAAAACAGATCACAGTGGCGTGCAATTGGACAGGCCTATGTCCAGCAGTGGACAAGTATGGGCTGATGATGATGATGATGACGAATAAGATGTCATTAGGTTAGGTGTGCTAACATAGTGTATATTATTTTGTGTTAACACAGTGGATCTTTGCTATCCTTAAATAAATATATTATTATTATTATTTGTTTTTTTTTTCTCTCTAATTCACAGCTCTCAAAAGAGCTGGATTTCCAGTTGCTCACGGGCCTAAGCCAAGTGAGCAACAGGGATTATGCTACTGAGTCGCTTATTATTATTATTATACTAGTGTTTAATTTGTAACAACAGCAATAATATTTAAAAGAGATTTTGTATGTCCGCAAATCACTTAGCATATTATAATTTGAAAGGTGTTTTCGTGAACTGTTGCGCAACGTCGAAGCCATTTTTGTTATGTTCGAGGTAGAACAATGCGTCGTTTCGTTTTATTTTACAAACAGTTTTTAATCGTTAACCATTGTATACAACATGCCGTTAAAGTTAAATAACTTAAGTGCGCATACTAATGGTGTTGTTTGTCGGGTTTCAAGCGAAAGAATGAAATGTGCTTACATGTCTTTGTATGGCGATATGCGTTAATTAATTTTCTCTGGTGTATAACTAGTTATGTAGTGCGTCACACCTTTTTTCTTTAATGTTCTTGCGTCGAATAATAGACGACTTAATAATAACAATAAAAGAAATACATATGTATAATTTATTTATTTACGTTTAAAGTGGCTATTGAATTTTATTAAGCATTGGCATTTTATTATGCCTATTTCCTTCTTTTATAGTTAGTATAGTTTCAACTTCCAATACGATTTACTAATCAATATACCACATAATATATATCGACGTCAGAAGCATAAAGTCTGATCTGAATTTACTATCGAAAAATTCGTTTTATTCGATTTCTTTGAGCATTCGACTTCGCCTTAGTGAATTATTTCCGAATCACATCGTGTCGTATAATTCACACACATAAAAAAGCATGTGTGAAAAAAGATCGGCAGAAAACCGCTCCACGTAACTCTCTGTTCGCGCCTCACTAATCCAAGGCAGCGTCGACTGTGGGGCGATTACTTTAATTGGCTCAATCTCTATTCAAAACCGCCTCGCGGCCGCGGGGGCGGGCTGAGACAGGAGCCCGGGTGGGGGTCCAAACGCCAGATTTATGGCTAAAGGTTGAGACTTCTGATCCCTGTTTATGAAGTAGGGAATGTGTCCTGAGGAGGTCCCATCGATTTGTTGTTTCGGTCGAACTAATGCTAAGTAGTGGCTCATGGTGACACGTATTCTATAAACCATGATATTGTTGCTTTTTTTATCACAACGAACAAGCATTTGACAACCATCCTGCCTGATGTAAGTCTTAATATATTTAATAATAATAAATATTTTACAACAACACACACATTACCTTCATCCCATGTTAAGTAGCTAAAGCACTTGTGTTATGGAAATCAAACAACGAGATATATTCACTAATATACGGTTTTTTTTTTCATTTAAATATATACTTATATAAATAAAACACCCAGACACAGTCATCCAACAAGTGCTTAAAAGCTCATCACCTAAGCACCTGTCAGCGGTGGGAATCGTACCCACGACCCTACGGAGCAGAGGCAGACATGCTGACCACTACACCAACGGGCCCGCCTATTTTCATATAAACTTCAACTATCATTGTAAAACTTACCTAAAAGAGAAGCCACTCACAAATAATTTCTTTGCATTCCATTAATGATTCCATTTTGACAGATTTTTTTATCACTATGAACAAGCATTTGACCACCATCCTGCCTGATGTAAAGCAGCGATGTGGTCTACGATGGAGCACACTTGTTCATTAGTGCTTTTACCTTAACGGGGTTCATGATATACCAGGTAGATATAACATTTACGCGAACAAACGGTTTGCGTCTAATTTCATAGTGCGAACCGCCAGGATGTGGAATGACTTGCCGGAGTCTGTGTTTTCTGCGCAGTACAGTCTGAAGGTCTTCAAGTCACTGGGGTAAATAGGTGCCTAATGAACAAGTGTGCTTTATAGTAGACCGCATCGCTGCTTAACATCAGGCAGGATGGTGAATAAACGCTTGTTAATTGTTTTTAAAAATAAAATGTAAAAAAAAAGAAAATTTATTTATTTAATGAATCGTCTGTATCATTATCTGATGCTGGATGTGGCCCCAAAGATTTCCGTCATTTGGGGGGAAATGCAAATAATCGTCACGCTTGGCAGACGGGCTGGCGATCGCAGTGGTGTTGTGGTTTAACTTACATAATAATAATAATATAATAATCTTTATTGGCATTAGGTATTACACTTTGTAGAAATCTTATTTTGTACAATAATGAGATAACAACAGAACACAAAAGTAATACATTATACAATAAAATACGGCAACTGGTACTTAAAATAGGAAAACCTGTGCTATAAGTACCAGTACCTTCCAGGTATATTAGTAATGTTTACGCTAGGAGTTTACGATTTCTTTTAAAACACATTATAGAAATTATACAATTTTAAAAGAAATATAATCCAATTAGAACAAATATATTAACAAAATTTAATACATGTGTATAGTATGTGTGTGTGTGTGTGTGTGTGTGTGTGTGTGTGTGTGTGTGTGTGTGGTGTGTGTGTGTGTGGTGTGTGTGTGTGTGTGTGTGCGCGCGTGTGTGTGTGGGTGCGTCGTGTGTGTATTTGTGTTTGTATTGTATTGTTTTTTATCTATTTTATAACAGTTAGAAGGTCCTCACATTTATTGTATGATAAATCTTTCAACCAATTAACAATAACCATCTTACAACAAAACTGATTTAAGGTGTAAATATTGAGTATTTTATTTGCTATGTTATAAATATATGGTCCAGTAAATGAAAAAAATCTTTGGCTAAAAACTTTATTTAATGGCAAAGTCTTAAATACGAGTTTATTTCTACCTGGCAAATCAAACTGACCCAAGTTTATTGTTTTATGTTGTGCCAAAATAGTAGTGAGTACATATAGCTTGCGCACGGAGAGGACTTCGCAGTAATTGTACAAGTCTCGTGTTGGAAAGAGAAATGGCTTTGACGTAGCAACCTTTAACACCGCTCTTTGTGCTCGTTCCAGCGTTATAAGGGTAGACTTTGGAGCACCTCCCCAAACAATAATACAATATTGTATCACAGACTGACACAGGGCAAAATAAACTGATTTAAGTAAAAGTGGGTCCACTATTGTTCTCAATGTTTTGAATGTGTATATAAGCTTTCTTACCCTTTTGGCAGTTTGACTAATGTGGCTTTTAAACGTAAGGTGACTATCTATAAGAACCCCTAAATACTTTATTTCACTTACAATTTCAATTTCATTACAGGTGCAATTATTTTGTGTATTACAGGCATGAGCTTTGATGTGGAAAAGGCCAGGCTGGGGAAGTATATTTGAACGAATAGAATGCAACATGTATTTAGTTTTTTTAACATTTAACGTAAGTTTATTATTAGTTAACCAGCTCGAAGCCACATCAAAACCTTTTTGAGCTGAGAAAAAAAGGTCTTTCCAATTATTTCCTGTGAACAGTAGAGCGGTGTCGTCAGCGTAGCTAATTATCTTACAATTTTGTATTTTTAGGGAACATAGATCATTGATAAAAATTAAAAATAAGGTCGGACCAAGCACACTACCTTGAGGCACACCGTATTCTATACTGAGTGCATTACTTGTTTCACTTTTTGAACTTACGGATTGAGAACGACCACACAAAAAAGATTTTATAAGGTTTAGTTGTGTTCCGCGAATACCCACGGTATCTAATTTTCGTAGTAGTAGCGGTATTGGGACAGTGTCGAACGCCTTTGCCAGATCAATGAATATGGTAAGAGCTTTTTTGGATTTGTCCAAGTTAGCTACAACATGTGTTACCAATGCATTGACGGCTTGCGATGTTGAGTGCTCCGCACGAAAGCCAAACTGATTGTCACTCAACAGTTTGGATGATTCCAGATAATTTAATAAATGTTTATTTATTATTTTTTCAAATAATTTAGAGATCGCAGGTAGGATAGAAATAGGTCGATAGTTTTCGACACGATCCCTATCGCCCGCCTTATATATAGGGCAAACAAGTGCTTTTTTCATTACAGATGGAAAAACACCCTGATCTAGACATAGGTTGAAAAGATAGGTTAAAATGGGAGAAACGGTATCAACGTTATCTTTTAATATCCTGGCCGAGATGCCATCCCATCCTACTGCACAATGTTGCTTGAGACTACGTATCAAGGAAGTCACTTCTTGTTCGTCTGTTTTCAATAAAACAAAAGAATGAATAGTCTTTTGTGGCAATACGATGTCATAGTCTTTTTTAAAACCACTGGCTAGATCCTTGCCAACATTCACAAAATACTCGTTTATCTTGTCAAGTCCTTCCTTGGTAGAAGAATGAGACACAAAGAGTTCGGTAGCATCTTTTGGCATTGTTTTGAGATTTGCAACTTCTTTGATAACGTCCCATATAAGCTTATTGTTTTTACCTGCGTTCTGCAATAATCTAATATAATAGTCCCTTTTTACTTTTTTTATGATATCAGTACAAAATTTACGATAGCGTAAATATGTTATTTTCAATGTATCATTAGAGGGTGACTTCTTTGTCTCTTTGTGCAGTTTGTCTCTATTCCTTATACAACGTAGTAATCCACATGTCATCCAGGGTTTTAGAGGCCTTTTTTGACGAGAAAGTAACTTTGACGTGGTGCTTTGTGTGATCAAAAGGCGCATAGCTTGAACAAATAGTTCAGCTACTGTCTCCGGATCAGAACATAGGAATATTTGAGAAAAGTCATACTGCTGTATATCTGATTTAAGTTGCAAATAATTGATAGATTTTATAGTTTTTTGTGGAATAACATTTTTCTTGTATGATAAGGATAGTAGTACTGTAGTATGATCAGTGATAGAGGAATTAATAAGCACTGTGGTAAAATTATAAGAGCCTTTTAGGAAGAAATGGTCCAAACAAGATGTTTTCCGGGTTTCCTTGGTATGCGTTGGAATCATGCCATGATAAGCGAGAAGATCAAGGTACTCGCATGTGTCATTGCTTGTGTTATTGGGAGCAATATCAATATTTAGGTCACCAGTCAGTATAATATTTTTAAAAGATGTAAAGCTTTTAAGAATTGAATCAAGAGAAGCTATAAACCTAGTAATATTTACAAATTCACAGGGGCGATATATCCCTAATATAACTGTATCAGAGCCGAGCTTAATAGCGACACAGCTAGCATCACTTAATTCTACTTCGCACACAGAAACATTGGCCATACTATCCTTAACATATGCAACTACACCGTCATTTTGATTGTGTGGGTTAGTACTGGAATAGGAATTATAGCCTATCATATTAGGGATACTAGGATTTTTACGCAGCCAACATTCCGTTAGAATTATGATATCCAAATCAGTGTTTAAATTTTCTAGGGAAACCAAAAAAGATTCAAAGTTTGCCGCAAGACTACGTATGTTTTGCGTCATAATATTTAAGGACTGAACTGACAAGAAATTTGCACATTCTCCTGGATCACAAACGTATACATTAGTATCGGAGGAGGAATCTAGCGATGTAATTAGGTTAGTTATGGAATTGAATTCGTAGAATTGTTACTCGCCGCCGATGTAATTGATCATTTAGGAATTTAGGAAAATTTGGAACCAAAGAAGCTTGATAGGTTTTATGGCCTGTATGTTCTTGTAGTAAAATACATGGTGTTAGTGAGATGAGGTAGAGGTACAGTGTATTTGTAACGTGAGTGTGTTGCAGTGTGAATAATGTGTATATTAGGCAATTAATACAGCAAACATGTTTGATAAATAAAGGAAAAAATAATAAATGTCTAATATTAGGTAAAAATGTTGAATGTGATTGAAACGCAAGTGATTTTTTACATATTTTTGTGTAAAAGTTAACAACACCTAGTCACATATTTTTTTTAAGAGCTGTGAGGTCATGCTCAGACTCGATGCGGTGTAGTGGTTGACCATCCGATTTACGAAGATATATTATACCTTTCGAGGTCCAGCAGTAGGCGAACTTATTTTCTTGAGCGAACTGGCGGGCCAGATAAAAGATTTTTTGTGCTTTAGTGGTTAATGTTTCAGCGATATATATTGGTATAGCTTGGCCGTCAAAATCAAGATGATTGGTATTCAATTTCTCACCACTCGGTTTGGTTCTATTAAAGACTTTGACTCCAGAGATAATGCGCTCCTTTTTTAATAACGAGGAGAACTCTACAATCATTGTTTTATTTTTCCCTTTGCCCGACTTGACCCTGAAAATATCCCTTATTTCGTTGTCCGATATGTTGATTTGCAAGGTATCTCCTAGTTTTTTTACCACTTTTATCATATCTTCCTTACTCTCAGCCCTTCCCAATTTAGGGGACATACTGGGAAGATTGCGTATTTCGATACCCGTAGTTTTTATTTTTCGTTCCAGCTCATCAACTTTGCCTTCGAGTAACGAAATTTGCTTCCTGTCTCGGGTTTTATCCTCCTCTAACGCGTGCAATTTCTCCAATAATGCGTCATACCTTGAGGACATAAACTCGATAGACTTTTGCATTTCACAGTTTTGCATCATAATATCCTCAAATTTAATGGACACAGTATTAGATAAATTGGAAAAAAGTTCCCTCATCTCAGATCTCAGGCTGTTCAAATCTTCGTCGGTGTCCCTCCTCCGTTTGAGGCGACTTGTATTAATACCTGTCGCACTCCTGTCAGATAGAGTATCGGAATCGCACCGATGTGATGGAGTTGCAACACTAAGTAAGTGAGCATTGTTACTCGTAGACCCGTCGACCGGTATTTTTGGTTGATCCTGGGCAACCAATGGAGGAGAGCGACGTAACGGCATTTTATGTTTTGTATTTATTTGATTTAAATACCTCTATTTTTTGTGATGTCAATGTGTGCGTGGTGCACCGACTCGACGACGTTCGACCAGTGGTAGGAACGGCAGTACCAGGCGAGCAGCGCTCCGCAGAAGCGAAACACAATACACGTCACACACGCGTAATGACGGAGTTGTCGTAGGTCACGACGCGACCAAGCGATGACACGGGGTTCGCTGTCTTGCTCACTCGCTCGCTCTTGCACACGCTCTCGCAGCACACGCGCGTACGCTTTGATTTGCGTGTCAGCTATGCTATCCTATTATTGCAGTTGATTTATTGAATACTTTTAACTTATTTAATTATTTTAAAAACAGATATAGTGTATTAGACACGTCTACTCGTAAACGAGGTCCGAGGGGAAGGGGCGGAGAGCGCTGCTGTCCGTTCTCTGGATAATACATAATAGAGTGCAAATAAACGAAATGAAATTTAAGAAATAGGCCTAAACTTTAGTAACATAATCATTAATGGAATGGATAGAAATTATTTGAGAATGGCTTCTCTTTTAGGTAAGTTTTACAATGATAGTTGAAGTTTAGATGAAAATATATTAAGGGTGTAGGAAATTTACGCCGGATACCCCTTAGGGCGACATTTGCGTCATGAACCTATTGGAAGAAATACGTATAGCATCACTGGACTCGTGTGTAAAAAAAAAGAGTACAAAAGCAGTTATCGGGCAGGCCCAATTCCATTGTCTCGGCCTAAATAGGGTAATGATATAGTTTCATTATGATTTTTAAGATAATTAATGCCATTTGGCAATCAAAATGGTTTTATATTGCATAAATCTTTAACATAATTATGGTAATCCACAATCTTCCGAGGGCATCAAACTTCGCTTTCCAATTGCGGTCACCCGACCAATGGGTGTCGGCGTTCAGGGTTGCTTCATCATCAGCCGCATAACGTCCACTGCTGGACGAGGGCCTCCCCCAATGAGATCCGTGATTTGGGGTGAAATGCCAGTAATCGCCACGCTTGGCAGGCGGGTTGGCGATCGCAGTGGGGTTGTGGTTTAACTCACAGAGAGCGCTGCTGCCCGTTCTCTGGAGAGCTCTCTCGGTCGCCTCTTACGACCCCCATGACGGGAAAAATTGGGCTGGGGTGGTGACACATGTATTCTATTCGCCGTCACCACGGGTTGCTTAACTTTTCTTAAAGAAACAAGCACCGAAATTATTTAAACAGTTCAAAAGTTTATTAGTGCCGGTTTAGCTATTTATTAATAAATAACTAGAAATAATAATATTATAATGCCTAACCTAATACACAGAAAACATGCCGAAAACACCTGAACTCAATAATTACAATGACGAAAGAACGATAACTTATTTAAAAAAGGATATTTCAAAAAAAAAAAACGACGTCGATATTTTTTTTCTCAACCGCCGAGCTGAAGTCCCTCGGGAGACGTCAGTGCCCTGATCAGTCACCGGCTACCACCTGAATAATGTTGCTGAAGACAGACGGCGCGCTCCCTTGCGATTAGTAGCGCTCGACTTACTGCCATCATGCTGCAGGGCGGAGACAGCTGTGACAAGGCAGGGATATTCCCACCCACTTTCCCACCACTATCATTCCTGTTAGGGCGAGGATCTACAGCGGTATCCAGAATAGAACAGAGCTCAATCAGTGACGACTGGGCTAGATCCCAAGTGGGCCTAGCCTTCTGTCTTGGATCTCACATAGTAATTAAATAAATAAATCAATATTTTACAACAACACACACATTGCCTTAATCCCATGTTAAGTAGCTAAAGCACTTGTGTTATGGAAATCAGACCACGAGATTGTTTACTTTTTTTTTCATTTAAATACATACTTGTATAAATAAAACACCCAAACACGTGCAACAAGTACTTAAAAGCTCATCACTTAAGCACCTGTCAGCGGTAGGAATCGAACCCACGACCCTACGGCGCAGAGTCAGACATGCTGACCACGACATCAACGGGCCCGTTGGTTAAACTAAAGATGGTATAGAAATTAGGGGGTAAAATATATACGCGCTGCATTGCAATGCATACATGTGATTTTTTTTACTGCTGTGAAAATATGAGATTGTGTTCGCTGTTAATTTTATCTACAGTAGTTAGTTTTCCGTGTGGTGACGGCGAATAGAATACATGTGTCACCACCCCAGCTTAACATTTCCCGACGTGTGGGGGTCGTAAGAGGCGACCGTGAGAGGGCGAAAAGCACTGATCGCCAACCCGCCTGCCAAGCGTGGGGATTTTAGCCATTTCCCTCTTAGGAGAGGCCCTCGTCCAACAGTGGACATCGTGTGACTGATGATGAAAGTAGTTAGAACTTACTAAGCAT
>SJJU01029499.1:0-10981 GCA_012932125.1 Conopomorpha cramerella | reverse complement strand
TATTTAAATAAATAAATAAAAAAGTTAGGTTACCCGTGATAAATATTGTCTAATGTTATAAAAGCGATTGGCTATAGTTGGTTCTTTATACAGGCTTGAGGCAAAAACTGGCCATGTTCTTTTGTCTATTTTGTATGGAGATAAAAATAAATGTAGCTTTTCCCCGAATTGTCGCCAACGTAAAAGTTGTTCATATTGACGAGCCCAACAATATTTCTAAGATTGATTTCCATTGCTCGGTTCCTTTTACATGCAGTATAGAATTCAATAAGAATTAATGAGAACGCCAAAACGTCATCCAGACCAGGTGGATGTACCATTTACGCGAACCAAACGGTCTGCGTCTATTTTCATAGTGCGAACCGCCAGGATGTGGAACGACTTGCCGGAGTATGTGTTTCCTGCGCAGTACAGTCTGGAGGTCTTCAAGTCACTGGGATGAATAGGTACGTAATGAACAAGTGTGCTCCATAGTAAACCACATGGCTGCACCAAACGCTTGTTAACTGTGTTTAAAAAAAATTTGAATTTTAAATTGTTTTGGTTTATACTCGACTGTACTGAGAAGGAACCTTGAACCAATAGTTAAATGCGCCCTTCTACCATATAACAGCATTAATAGTTTACCAGAAAACGCCACATTTACGTATTTGCGTGGGCCCCGAGATACAGTCGTGCTTGTGGGAGCCTTGTACAGTCATCGACACACATCTGTGCTGGCGTTTTAATTGTTATCCCACGCTCGTATCTAGAGCTGGTAATAGATATTTACGTGTCGATGGAAAAAGTTCGCGAGCCTGACGTACTGCGTATAATATGACACCGAGCAGTGGTCTTAAAAACGTTGTTGAAATCGTCAATATGAGCAACATTTACTATGGCGACAATTCGGAGGAAGTAAACATTTTTTCATCTCCACACAAAATAGGTACATTTTTTTCCTACGAACATTTGTATAGGCCGTGTGGTGACGGCGAATAGAATACATGTGTCACTACCCCAGGCCAACTTTGTCTGTCTTGGGGGCCGTAAGAGGCGACCGAGGGAACTCTCCAGAGAACACGCAGCAGCGCTCTCTGTGAGTTAATCCACAACACCACTGCGATCGCCAACCCGCCTGTCAAGCTTGGCGATTATTGGCATTTCATGATCGTAAAAATCATTGGCTCCCCCAATCCAGCCCCAGTCCAGCAGTGGACGTCATTTTGACTGATGATGATAATTATTTGTATAGGGATGGAATCATTTTTTCTTTTCTCCGCATTGTCGTCATAGTTTTCAAAAGTTGTCCATATTAATAAGCCCAACAGCATTTGAATACTGGAAATAAAAAAGGGTCTAAGTGCCAGAAAATTCGAAACGTATTTTATCCCAGAAATTGATTCTATGTGCCATCGCCAATAACCTAAAATAAGCATTAAGTGACTAGCGTTGTATTTTGCTCGGTACTTACATCCATAAGACACGCGAGGGAGCAAGACGCATAGCGCATTATTTTTTAAAAGGGGTTAAGTCCCTGGCAGCGTGGCGCCAGTGTTATGAAAATGGTGGACATTGCACCTGTTGTTGTTACCGGCGCGGGAAGAAAAATCGAAGCTATTATGAAGCCATTTTAAATTGAATGATGTATGATTAATGTTTTATTGGTTTGATTATTCTTACTCGATATTTTAATAATATTTGATTTTGTTGCTACAGAATTTGGTAATTATGTTATTTTTCAATTATTTACTATTAAAATGTCACGTCACTAGTCTTTGTGTGTTCAAATGGCCAATGTGCCAATGCCTAAACGAACTTGGAACTTAGGCCTTTATTCAAAATATAATGCTAGGCACTTAGAGCCTAATTTAAGTTAGTGAGAATTGGACTTTGAGTTTTCTTAAGACTGACAATTAATGTGTAAGTTTGTTATAGTAATTGATAAGTAAAACACATTGTTGATTGCTACACAAAGATATTATATCGTTATGTTAGCATTTCCCTTAAAAGAATAAACATATATGATTATGAAGATGACTTATTATTTTAATCAACAATATCTCCACCTTTTGATTCTGGTACATAGAGCCTTTTTTATTTCCAGTATCTCATTTATAAGACAATTGCTCGTATTCCATTTATATTCCTTTTTACAAGCAGTACGCTTTCAATTTAACGTCTATGGCCCAGTTGTTAGATACTTGAGTAATTGAGAGGTTATGGATTCGAGACCTGCAGTGCCAATGGGTCTCTTTTTGGTGAAGGACAACATCCTGATGAAAGCCGTATACCATAAGGTGTATGAACCCACAAATCCCGAGATGTTAGACTAGACGTGACCTAGTCGTCAATCGCTTCAGTAAAGCTTACGTCCTCGTCGATTGGGATCATGGAGGTGAATTTCTGTATTTTGTATGAAATAGAAATGCAATTACTTTAAGCTCTATTTCCTGTCGACTATCTCTAACTGACTGTATTTGCCGGAGACTGTTTTTCCTGGAGGTCTTCAAGTCACTGGGGTAAATAGTTAACTAATGACCCAGTGAAACGCTCGTTTATTTATGTCCTATTCTATCTAAGGTACGAAGTGAGCTGTTTTAATTTTATTTTAGGAATGACGCATAGAAGCGTCGTCGAATAATCGTGTATGTCCTATTTGTTCTATAGCTTCTGTCTCACTTTTAGCACAGAGCGTAAAAAGGACGAAATCTCTATTATATAAAAATTAATTGCTGTTGATTGTCCAATACACGGAGTACAAAGGCAAAACAAATGTTTGCCGAGACAGCTAGTAACGAATATTATTCAATGAAGCTCTGTGAAAACTAACTATCCTATTGATGATATTTAATATGGTATCTATCAATGGTCCCCTGGTGGCGATGGCGGTACCGCAGTGACCCTGGTAGTGACCCTGGTACCCCCGTACGACATCGTGAGCTGGGGGGCGCGTATATCGCCTCCCATCCTGTACATGGTCCGTAAGGGCCAAGCGTGACTGGGGCCACCCTTGGATGTAGCTGCTCAGACTGTTCAGAAGGCCCCGGCAATAACGTATGATTTGTTGGACCATGGGATTTTAGTGCCTGCGAGTCCCACTTCACACCGGCGGCGGTAGAAAAAAAGGTCTCGAACCCACAACCTGCCGACTGCAAGTTGAAGTACCCGATCTAATAGTGACTAAGGACACTAAGGCATCCACGTGACAATGAAATGAAAAACTGTATTGAATCAAAGGAAAATGAGCCTTAACATGTATTAGTTTGTTCGTTCACTTTGAAGTGAAGTCCTGCAACAAAAATAACAAGGATCGCAGCCACACGACGTCTGGGGTCAAAAAAATTAGAACATTTACTTCGCTATGCAAATGTCCGCCATAAAAGGTCTCGACAACGGGCCAACAATTTGTGAGATAAAATAATGATTTGGGTTGCGAAACTGACGTCACGACTGCGGCGGATGCATGGGCAGACTTGCAAAAGCTGAGCTAGACGGATAAAGGTTACAACTAGTGATGGGAGATGTGATATATCGACTAACCTCTCTCACTAATAATCTAACTACCCACATCAAAAGTGTCTAGGGATGAGAGGGGATCAAGTACATTTTACAAGATTGCAATCAAGAATATATTTTACAAAAACTGAATTCATTCATAATTTATTCAAAATGTGATGATAAGTCATTGATAGGGAATTAGGTAGGAGACCAATCCAGAAGATTAGATTTGATTTCAATAAATTAGATTTTTTTTAGAGCTAAAAATGTTCTTGATCCCTAGATACTTTTGATGACAGGCCAGACAAAGCGCTATATGGTTTGTTACAAACATTGGGCACATTTACCTTTTGCAAACGTTTAAGAATTCTGTGGAATGTCCAAATCCAATTTTAGAAAAGGAAAAAACACCGAGTAAATTGCATAAGTTTTTGAAGTTGTAAAGGTTCTGAAAGTAATGGGACTTTTATATGTATCCAAACATAGAAGACGCATTTTTTTGCTGAAAACATTTGGAATTCATAGTTTTTCAGGTCTGTTACAAAATACATTGCCGATTAAAAATCCAAACATTAACTAATGAAATACAATGAAATACATAACAGAAACACCGCTATGTATGTCCTACAACAAGTGTGCTCCATCGTAGACCACATCGCTGCTTAACATCAGGCAGGATGGTGGTCCAACGCTTGTTCATAGTGATTAAAAAATAATAATAATAAGTGCGCTTTGGCCCTGAGCCTGTCAGCCTTTTCGTAAATATTTAATAAATAAATAAATGTAGGACTGTATAATTTTTCAGGAACCGTACTACAAACCTACTTCAATCATGCAGTGAAAATATTATTGATATCGATTCTGGAGTGTTTCCCACCACTAGCCCGGCGCACTGTACCGATCATTGTCAATTGCTTCGTGACCAAAATATAAGTATCCGCTTATTATCTTAATAATTTCGAGCACAATCATGGGCTCTGACTCATTTTTATTGGACCCAAGGATTCTGCGAGCGTTTTCCAGCATCGTATAGATCTATGCCGATTGGCTCGTTTCTATCGATCCAAAGGTAGATCTAATTTAATAGATGATTTGCTTCGATCGAGTCGCGTTACCTTGCACGTCGGTTGGTGCTTGCTATACCGTTTTTTGATGGCTTCGTTCTCTCTGAGTTTTATTGTGCTTGGCGATGCGTGTCGTTGTAAAAGTCAAATGTGCTGTTTGATTTGACTGTTGATTTGTTTGTATGTGGGTACCTGCTTAGTTAATAATTTCAGACGTGCCCGTTGGTGTAGTGGTCAGCATGTTTGCCTCTATTCCGTAGGGTCGTGGGTTCGATTCCCACCGCTGACAGGTATTTGGGTGATGAGCTTTTAAGTACTTGTCGGATGTGTCTGGGTGTTTTATTTAATAAGTATGTATTTAGAAGAAAAGAAAATTTATTTAAGTAAGTATATATCGTTGTCTGAATTCCGTAACACAAGTGCTTTAGCTACTTAACATGGGATGAAGACGATGTGTGTGTTGATGTAAAATATTTATTTATTAATTTATATTTTTTTAAATATAATTAATATTTTTTTATTTAGATAGTGCCCGTGGGGACTAAAACCGGTATTCACAAACGAAACTACGGTACTTGAGTGTCGCTTGAGCATTTTCTTTTCGTTTTTTCACAAGCAGATTGTCGGAGATCCTACTGGAGCTACACACATCAAGTGTCTAGGGATCAAGAACATTTTTAGCTCTAAAAAATAATCTAATTTATTTAAATCAAGTCTAATCTTCTGGATTGGTCTCCTACCTAATTCCCTATACCTGTATCAATGACATATCACCACATTTTGAATAAATTATGAATGAATTCAGTTTTTGTACAATTTATTCTTGATTGCAATCTTCTAAAATGTACTTGATCCCTAGACACTTTTGATGTGTGTGTATTTGGCCTGTATTTTTTATAAAAAGGGTCGTACAAGTTAGACGCTTGTTTATTAATTTATGGTTATTGCTATCACAGAGAATTACATTAAAATGTAAAATACGACGCATTCAAAGTAATCGAACCTCTTAAATCTGAAAGGGAAACGGTAATTATTGTAATTGAATATTGATAAATAAAGCAATAAATTATTAAATAAACTAGCTTGGGTTTATAGCGTTCATTATAATAATTGTTTTGTTGAAGAGGATTGGATCCAATTCATTTCAAAATTAGTGGACTGGGGGCCAAGTCTGTTCAAGGTAAGGTTCAAGTTAGGTTACCTGGAAGAAATCGCTAAGAGCGATAAAGTCGCCTTTTGCAATTTTTCTTTTTGATGTACAGTGTGCAATAAAGAGTTTTTAATATACGTGCTACGGATTTTTAACATAGTAGGTACCCCCATCGCGTTTTTACAATAGGACAACCAGGAGAACGGCAAAACGTCATCCATACCAGGTGGATTTGCGTCCACTTTCATAGTGCGAACCGCCAGGATTTGGAACGACTTGCCGGAGTCTGTGTTTCCTGAGCAGTACAGTCTGAAGGTTCTCAAGTCGCGGGTGAATAGGTACGTAATGAACAAGTGCGCTCCATTGTAGACCACATATCTGCTTAACATCAGGCAGGATGGTGGTCAAATGCTTGTTCATAGCGATAAAAAAATCTATGAAAATTAAAGTAAAGTCTATGAAAATACTATAAATACTGTATGCGTAAACTATGCAAAATCGTGTTGAAATTCTAACAAAAACACGCGTGAATCACAATATCAACCGAATTTCCTAATGGTTTTTTTTTTATTTTTTGATGACTACATTTCCACCGGTGAAATCATCATGAAGATCGATGGTGCCAAGATTTCGTGATAGGTAACGTTTCTATTTTCCCTCTGCCCCTGACGAAACGACTCTCGGGTGCCCGTTACCGATGGACGGGAATTAATTAAATCTCAGGTGACGAGCAGTTGTATTTCTCCATCTGAAACTGTACCCAAAAACCTCTTATAACAAAGTCGTATTTTCCTTGTGTTTAGCTCCGGTTTTCCGTTATACGTGTCTCATTTGCGTATCCGAGCAAAATTGCTTCAAATTAGGAGACGTTCGTGCCAACAAGACTGTATTGTTTAATTATAATTGTTTTTGAGAGTGAAAAAAAAAATTAATTTATTTTCAAAAACTTGGTTACAGTTACAGATAGGTTGATCCCTTCTAGTAAGCGTGAAGCCTGTAACAGAAGGCACCGCTCTTCTATAATATAATTATTATTTCCAAAGCTATTATACTTTATAGGTTAGTACTTTACAATTTAATATTTTATTTTATGATTTTTTTGTTTTGTATCTGAAGTCTATTGTGTGTGTGTGTGTGTGTGTTGTGTGTGTGTTGTGTGTGTGTGTGTGTGTGTGTGCGTGCGTGCATGCTTGTGTGTGTGTGTGTGTGTGCGTGTACATGTGCGTGATTGCAGACTTTAAGATAGAAGCATTTCTGTGTCCTCATACTTAAGATCTGTTAGCCAAGTGAAGGTAGTTTTTTTGCATTCTCGTAAAGTCAGGGTGTAAATACCAAGTTGACGATTTATTTTATTATATAAGACTGTGGAGAGATATTCAAATTGCCTGTACGCAAAATGTGTTCGAACGGCATCACATTTGAATACAGATACAGGTTTTCTTCTTAGTGATAAGCTATTATTAAATTTTAAGCTATTAATATTAGAGGAACAACGCCCTTTATGTTTTTTAACAATGCAATTTAAAATATATAACTGTCTAACTGTAAGAATATTTGTTTCTAAGTATAATTTTGAAGTACTGTATGTTTTCTTTTTGAAAAGCATGATCTTTAAGATGCAGCGTTGAGTTCTTTCTATGTTTAAGAATTCAGTTTTGGAGGAGCCACCCCAAACTATGATGCAGTACGCGAGTACTGATTGGATTAAGGTTTTATAGATGTACAACATTAGGTTTTTATCACTAATGTGTCTTAAATATTTAAATAGCCATATTAGTTTTCGAGCACGGGTTCTAACATTTTCAATTTGATTATGCCAGTTCAAGTGAGAATCAATTATTATGCCTAAATATTTTGTTCGTTCAACCTTTTCTAAGGTGTAACAGTTACAGGTATTTGTAGCGTTATTAATACTACATGTATGGGCTCTTAATTTAAATTCATTTGGTTGAGTAGTATTTCTGATAGAGAAAGGTATATAGTTCGATTTGG
Organism: Conopomorpha cramerella; assembly: GCA_012932125.1. NCBI lineage: Eukaryota > Metazoa > Arthropoda > Insecta > Lepidoptera > Gracillariidae > Conopomorpha > Conopomorpha cramerella. The sequence continues at coordinate 3,295 of SJJU01029499.1, read as the reverse complement.
ATAAATTGAGAGTCAACAAATTCAGTCTTAACCAGTCAATAACAATTTTAAGTCCATGTTCCGCATCAGTGTATGTTAGATTCCATGTTTTGTTTTCAAACATAATGGCAGTATCATCTGCGTACCAGTAAATTTTTCCATTTGGTATGTCTTGGTTACAGAGATCATTTATATAAAGCAGGAACAGTGTTGGGCCTAGGACGCTGCCCTGCGGCACTCCAAAGTCATTATTTGGTTCATCCGTACTCATTACGTCACTATCGAGCTTTACACATTGCGTTCTTTGAGAAAGATAACTACAAATGAGATTGTGAAACGAGCCCCTAACACCATAAGAATGCAATTTACGGAGAAGAATAGGTACTGATACGGTGTCAAAAGCCTTTTTCAAATCAAGGAATATGCATAGTGATTTGGTTCCATTATCAAGACATCTAGTTATATCTCCTGTCAAAGCTAAGATAGCATCCTCCGCACATTTCCCAGCCCTAAATCCATATTGTGATTCTGATAGTATTTTATTTTGTTTTAAAAAGCTACAAAGTCGTTTATTTATTATTTTTTCTACTATTTTAGACAAGACTGTAAGGATAGCGATTGGCCTGTAATTATTGACATCATCTTTATCTCCATTCTTGAATATTGGGTGTATAATAGCGCGCTTCATGAGCTGGGGAAAGATTCCTTGTTGAAGACACAGAGTTGATATGTGGCAGATCACCGGTGCGATTTCTTTTTTAGCAAACTTTATTAGTTTGGTTGGAATATTATCCCAGCCAGGTGAGGATTCTGTTTTTAAGTTATTTATAACCGCTTCAACTTCAGCTGGGTCTGGGTTTATAATACCAATAGTGTTGGCTAAGCTGGGGAGTGAATTAAAGTACGTTTTATACAATGGAGAATCTATATTTAGATCGGCTAACTTTTTAGCAAGATTTATACCGACGTTGTTAAAATGGTTATTAATATGATTTGCAGATAGTATAGGAGTGTTTTTGAGGTTAATCAGTTCTATATTATTATTTTTTTGAGTGTTCAGGTTAGTTATCGATTTAATGGTATGCCAAAGAGATTTATAGTTGTTTTTGTTTTTGTTGAGCAATTGCTGTTCGTATTGTCGTTTCAATTTTTTAATGAGGTTGTTGCAAAAGTTTCTGTATCTGCGGTATGTAATCTTTAGTATTTCATTGTTAGAGTCTTGTTTGAGTTTTTTTTGTAGACAATTTCTATTTTTGATACATTTTAATATGCCTGGAGTGATCCAGGGCTTGATAGTTCTCTTATTTTTTGGTATCATTATAATCTTGGTATTATCAGATATAGTGTCCGCGAGCTTCTTTGTTAGTTGCTCGGTACATTGATCCGGGTCTTTTATATTCAATAGTTCCGACATATCTTCACTTTTAAGTTTCCCTATCATGTTTTCATAATCAAGAATGCATTTACTGCGCTGAGGCTTTAGTTTGTTACTTTTATCGTATAGATTTATTAATGTCATTTTGTGATCAGTAATAGTCGTGTTTAGGACTGCAATTGCTGTTGTAAATTTTTTAGGGTCTAAGTTAGTAATAATGTGGTCCAGACAGCTGTTAGTTCTAGTATCGAATCTGTGACCAGGTATAAGACCATGGCCAGCGAGCATATCTAAGTAGTTAGAACATCTAGAGTCTGTGACTTCACTAATAATATTAATATTTATATCGCCTGTGATTATAACGTTTGATTTGAGGTGATCGGAATTTAAATAAGAATCTAAAGAGTTTATAAATTTTGTTGTGTTTGTATTTGATGGTGTTCTATAGATACAGATAACAGTGCAATTAGGCAAAACTAATTCAAGGCATGTAGCATCCTCTATTAGTATTTCCTTTACCCGATGTTTTATATGATCACTGACGTAAATTACCACCCCGTCATTTTTTGTTATTGATTTTGTAGTGTGATAGCATGTGTATGCAGTTCTTTTAGGGATTGGTTTGTTTTCGTTTAAGTGACATTCCGTTAGGACAATAACATCAATGTTGTGGTTTATGTCGTTCAGATGTATTTCAAAATCATTAAGGTTTTTATATATACTACGTATATTCTGGGTAACGATTGAGTATGAGGGGGTTTGGTTAGGAAATTTAAGTTTTAGTTCGTTAAGGTTACATTTTATGCTGGTTATATTCCCTACTTTGTCTAATTCTTCATTTAACAAGTTCAAGTTGTCCATTATCCTAGTATTTATGGTCGGAGTTTATTATCAGGTTTTGGAGTTGTAGTAGCAGATTTATTATCTGTATATTTGGAATTGAATTTGAATTACAGAAATAATTGATTCCCTTGTCGCAAGTGTGGTTGGGTTTGTAAGTTGTCCTTATGTGTCTATTTTCACTTGAAATGAATAGTATGTATGTTTTGATGAGGCACAGCACTAATTGATGTATATATTTTGTTTGTGTGATAGGTTGTAAGTAGGTGATGTGTGTAGATATGAGTGTGTTTATGTTATTATTGTTAGTATACAAGCAAAGAAGCGAGATTATAATAATGCAGTCAACTACAACCACAGCTAGTCAGTCAGCTTGCATGAGACTTTGGACTTGAGGTTCCCCAGAGATGGTTATGACAGGTGAGTGTTCGTTCTTCCTGACGTACACCTTTCCAAATGCAGTCCAGCAGAATTTGTATGATTTACTCTTTGCAAGATCCCGCGCAAGGTAATACAGACGAGAGCCTTTAGTTGTAAGCTGTTCAGTTATGAATATCGGGTTGGATCCATTTGCAGAGAGGCCCAGGTGTTTTGCACATATTTTCTCTCTGTTACGGATGTTGAAAGATTTTGCCGACTTCAGAAATTCAGTTTTGTGAATTGTTGAGATGAGTTCCACTGTGATCGTAGAGGTATCTTGTTTACCACGAGTCCGGTAGATGTCTTTAATGTCGTTTGGTATGATCTTGCATTCAATAGCTGAATGAATTCAGTTTTTGTAGAATGTATTCTTGATTGCAATCTTCTAAAATGTACTTGATCCCTAGACACTTTTGATGTGTGTATTTTCTGGTCCTTACTGAGTAGCAGGGTAATTTCGGATTAAAACTTTAAAAAAAAACTAACAACTTCATTTTGGTAGGAAAGAGACAGAAGATGATACGAGGCTTGCACGTCTAGTTGTGTTTGTTCTGAGATTAGTAAGTAGAACTAAGTAGGTACATACATACATACACTTCACGCCTGTCTCCCAGAGTGGTAAGCAGAGACTACAGATCTCCATTTGTCACGGTCCTGACATACCCCTTTCGCTTCATCTAC
>SJJU01029481.1:0-11889 GCA_012932125.1 Conopomorpha cramerella | reverse complement strand
AACACTTTCAATCGAAAAAAGCAGCTCTTAACTAAGTCTAATACGTGGGCTTCGAACGATAAATTGGCTGTCCACTACCAACCCCAGATTACGTGCCTGCGTAACCCTTTCTATAGGACTACCCATAATAAACACACCAGAGTTTTTCTGTTCAATGCCCAAAATTTGCTTCTTTGTGCCAAGAATCATATATTTGGACTTATAGGGATTTAGAACTAAATTATTATTGCTGCACCAGTTAGACACCCTGGACAAATCCTCATTAATGAGCCCAATAACCTCTTCCGCATCATCCGAAGACATAGGAGCATATACCTGTAAATCATCTGCATACAAGTGATATGACGTGTTTAAAAGGCACTTAACTATATCCGCACTATAAATAATAAAAAGAAGTGGACCTAAAATAGACCCCTGAGGGACTTCACGGGACACTGGATAAAACTGAGAGCGTTTAATAGAACCATCAGATTTTGTCAACAGAACTTGCTGCTTACGTCCAACCAAGTAGCTATGAAACCAATTAACAGATTTATCATCAAAGCCATAAAATTTCAATTTTGACAAAAGTAAGGGAATATTTATGCAATCAAATGCGCGAGAAAAATCTAATAAGGTAAGTACTGTACCTTTACCCTTGTCCCTATCCGCTAGAATATTATCTATGACATCCATCATGGCAGTAGTTGTACTGTGTTTCTTACGAAACCCGGACTGATAGCAGGGAAGAATAGATTTCGACTCGCAATAATTCAAGACCTGTGAGTACACCACCTTCTCTAGAATTTTGGACATGTATGGGAGAATGCTTACCGGACGAAGGTCTTTTACATGCACGGGGTTATTAATTTTTGGGGTAGGAATCACAAGAGCGGACTTCCAAGCGGTAGGAAACGTTGACGTCGAGATGGATTGGTTTATAATGTGGGTAATAGTTGGTAATGTCTGTGGAAGTGTCAACATAACCATATCCCTCGAAATCAAGTCCGATCCCTGAGCATTCGAATTTATGGAGAAGATTATATTGGCTATTGTTTTTTCATCTACTTTAGATAAAGAGAAAATGTTATCAGGACTAAATCTATGCGATTCAAAGTACGTGAAACTAGAAATAGGCAAATTAATATCACCAGGTACATTCAAAAATGAGCTATTTATAGCATCTGGGTCATCGAAGTGCTCAGGAACCTCTGAAGACGAACCAAACTGAGGCAAAACTTGCCGTTTTAAATTCGTCCAAAGAGTTTTGGTATTTTTCAGGTTATTGTTAATACACCTTGCAAAATAAGCCTTTTTTTCCCAGTGCAAACTAACATTAACTAAACCCTTTAACTCTTTGTATAGCTGTTTGTTGCTATCTGTAGGTGCATGACGAAATTTATGATGAGCCTGATCACGCAATCGCATCATCAGACGAACATTGTCAGTTAGCCACGGCTTAGGTTTGTCGCGAACAATCAACTCCTTCACAGGGGCAAACCTGTCAAAAAGTTTTAAAACACTTGAACCAAAACCATCTACTATACAGTCCACATTGGATAGATTAAGCAACCTGTTCAAGTCCAAATCATCCAAAAAACGATCGAAATCCCCACTAACTATTCTCTTTATAGGCCTATATCTGATAAGCTTCGGCGGTAGATTCATTCTTTTTACCTTGAGACACACAGACAATATCGCATGTGCACCTAGGGCAGGTATATAATTGACTGATGTGTCAATCACGGTCGCATCTGTGCACACAAGGTCAATCAGAGTGGAACTATGTCTAGTGAAATGGGTGGGCTGAGTAATAACATTAACTAGATCCAAAGAAAACAAAAAGTTACACACCTTAGCACGCATACTACCCGACACATCAAGCATGTTTACATTAAAATCACCCAGCAAAACAATCCTATCGTACCGAGTGAATGATGTAATAGTTTCAGTCAACACGTCCAGAAATGTGTCCAAGTTCAACCAAGGCGGACGGTACGCAGTGCCTATCAATAAACGAACTGACTTAGTACTAACCGTGAGCCACATCTGTTCAACTAATTCATTCGTTACCGAAAGTGGAACGGAACGTGCGACAAAACCACGCTTCACGTAAAATCCGACTCCGCCACCGCGTGAACGCACAGCTGTCGGACGGGGAGTGTGACGTAACCGGTACCCCGGCAGGGTCGGCGCCCGCGCGTCCTCGCCCGCATGAAGCCAAGTTTCATTTATTGCTAAAATATCGGGCTGAACATTCCCTACGGCCACAATTAATTCATCATGTTTACTACCCAGAGATCCCGCATTAAAAAAACCCAATTTCATGTTTTTAGTCATCATTCAAACACACAAAAAATAAAAATAAATCGCAGTAAAACTTCCCAGAACTTTCTTGTGACTTCCTTGTGTAAGTGAGACTACACAGTTGCAAACAGTGAAGGATGTATAAATAGTGTTGTGTTATTATGTGTAAATAAATGTAATACATATACAATACAATAAATGGGTGATTGCTGGGAGAATACAAGATAAATAACCCACAGAAGCTAGCAAATCCAGGTTTTTTGGAGGTTATGTCGACAGTGACATTGGAAAGACTTTGTAGTGGGACCCCGTCTACCACAGAGCACAGAACGAGTAATACAGCACGAGACACATCAAAATTAAAGTAGTTTATACATCCAGTATGCAGCGCCGACGCCATGAACATGATAAAGCACAAAATAATTACATATAAACAGAAAAAAGGTGAGTGATTGAATGTTTTTAAACTGTTGTAAAAAACCAACCAACGATACAACACCATGCAATAAACATAACAATATTCTGTCATGAACAGACAAACAAAAATGCAGAAAATAAACTTACACACTAGCATAAAACTGTAACAGTTACAAACACATTTAATTATTAGGCATACATAAATCCTGGAACAGAACAGAAACTCATAAAACAACACAAAAATATTAAAGTTATTACGATATTAGTAGGATAATAATCGAAGGAAAGTGTGGCTTGTTGTACACCACTATGTCAGCTTCTAATTACGTCTAGAATTGTGCTAAGATACAATATACAAATTGTGTGCCGGAGCGGTTTTATACATACTTTTTAGAGCATTTTCCCTTTATTTTTGACACTTGTATTTGGACATAGACATACATTTATTTCCAATAAAAAAATACAACACACACATAATAATTAACAATAAAACAATTTAAAATAAACAAGTTACCACAGTGATGCATGCTGCAGTTGTTCACGAAAATGAGCTTCCGGCTCAGCATGATGTCACAGTGTCCTGTGACATGAACTGATGTTCTGCCTTCACTCCAGAGAGAGAGGGTGCACATCCAAAGGTGCATAAATATTATATTAATAACTAGACTACTTTGGTATTGTTATCTTGTCATCTTAGTTTAGTATCGGTGTGTGTTTGGAAAAGCATGTTTTAATGAAACTAAATCGCTTGTGATCCTGTTCCTGTGGCATTTTTAACGTCATAACGCGACGGGCGGCATGCACGAAAAAGATGACGCCATTGTCCCGTTCCGCAAGCGAGTTTACTAATTTATAATAATATGCAATGTTTGACGTTGTCACCTCAAACTACCCTCCGTAAACCGTCTTTACAAACGACTACACACATCAAAAGTGTGTAGGGATCAAGTACATTTTAGAAGATTTCAATCAAGAATATATTTTACGAAAACTGAATTCATTCATAATTTATTCAAAATGTGGTGATAAGTCATTGATACAGGCATGGGGAATTAGGTACGAGACCAATCCAGAAGATTAAATTTGATTTAAATAAATTAGATTTTTTTTAGAGCTAAAATGTTCTTGATCCCTAGACACTTTTGATGTGTGTATTTTTATCATTGGTTTCTACCTAGTCTGAAGGATCTGGGGGGTTAGGCGGCCACAATACACAAATACCCTACACACGAAATTCCGTCCCCTGCATCAGCAGATAAAGAGCGACTCTTCAAAATTGTTCCAAAGATCCTTTTTGAAGTGGCAAATTAGCTTTTTCTGCTTCCGTAACAAGAATAGAGCTTCGCAGGTGGCGGGGCGCCCGAAAACACCGTCGCTTGTGCTAATAAACTTTTATTTATGCTCGTTTTTATTTTCTCGCTTCCCTCGGCGGAATATAAGCGACGTAATTTTTATTGCGACGAGTACTGTAACACTTTTATATGATAAAATTGCCGGGTACATGCCATTTGTTTATATGTTTGGCCCCTGAGTGGATTAAACATGTTAGGAATAAAATTTAATAGGTCATTATAACTCAATATTGTTCACCGGTTATATAGGCACGAATATAACCAAAGACAAGCTCGAGCTTACCTTTGTTATTTTACTCGACGTTTCGACGCAGTTGCATGCGTCGTTGTCACGAGTACCCGGTGAACAATATTGAGTTATAATGTCTGTGCGCGTTTCATTAAAAAATGATTTAATAGGTCATTGTTTTGAAAGATGCCAGTTTCGTCTAGAAATTAATTTTATTTTTGCTAAAAATACACATAAACAACAAATTCAGTACAATAGACAACACATTCAATGCGTGTTAAATGCAGCATTCCTATCCATCGTTCCTGTGTCAGTCAGCAAAAAAGAGACGCCGACTCAGCATATTGTCACGGTTGGCCGTGACGCTGGTATTCTGCCAGTACTCATGAGCCATTAAGCCTATTGTGGCATGCAAAATATTAATAATTGGGCATTAAAACGTCGTACATTCGTAAATATGTAATATTGCCATTACCTAGCATAATAAATAGGTAATTCTTAAATTACATGTCAATTTAATTAAAATTCTGAATATTTGTCTTGTATCGATTCACCAATTCTTTTTTGTTTTGTTTATTATTGTCAGGAGAAGGACGTTATTATTAAGGAAACAAAAATAAGAAAATTGCACGGAAAATGGTATTAATTCGAAATCAATATTCACAGTAATGTGGCAAGACAATGTCTGACGGGTCTGCTTGTTTGAAATAACAATGGCTACGCCGTAGTTATCGTGCTACGTGTGTGTAGCTCGCGTCAGCTACGACACGTAGCACTACAATGTTACTTAGCATTCGATATTACAATAGTGTCAAAATACACACATCAAAAGTGTCTAGCGATCAAGTACATTTTAGAAGATTGCAATCAAGAATATATTTTACAAAAACTGAATTCATTCATAATTTATTCAAAATGTGGTGATAAGTTTGGGATACAGGCATGGGGAATTAGGTAGGAGACCAATCCAGAAGATTAGATTTTATTTAAATAAATTAGATTTTTTTTAGAGCAAAAAATGTTCTTGAACCCTAGACACTTTTGATGTGTGTATGGAAATCATTGGGGGAGGTCCAGTCCATCCCCTTCCAGCAGATGATACTGATGATGATGTGAATGGTCATGTTTCCTGCCTGTTGATGGAATCGAAGTATTAATAGTTTTCAGAGTGATACAAGAATCAGTTAGATGAGAAACGAAACGTCATTGTTGAGACCGAATTTACCAAGTTAACTACCCTTCATACCTTCGAATAGAACATACAAATTCCATTTATTATTTTGATATTTAGTAATTTACCTTATTTTAATAATAAGTAGCCGTGTGGTGACAGATAATAGAATACACGTGTCACCACCCCAGCCCAACTTTTCCCGTCATGGGGATCGTAAGAGACGACCGAGGGAGCTCTCCAGAGAATGGGCAGCAGCGCTCTCTGTGAGTTACACCACAACACCACTGCGATCGCCAACCCGCCTGCCAAGCGTGGCGATTATTGGCATTTCATCCCAAATGACGGTTCTCACTGGGGGAGACACTCGTCCAGCAGTGGACGTTATGTGGCTGATGATGAGATTTTTTTAGAGCTAAAAATGTTCTTGAACCCTAGACACTTTTGATGTGTGTATGTTAATCATGGAAATCATTGGGGGAGGTCCAGCCCATCCTTGTCCAGCAGATGATACTGATGATGATGTGAATGGTCATGTTTGCTGCTTGTTGCTATAATCAACGTATTTATCGTTTTCAGAGTGAGACCAGAATCAGTTAGTTGAGAAACGACGTCATTGTTGAGACGGTCTCAATGAGACCACATTTCAAGTTAACTACGTTCTATACAAATTCCATTTATCATTTTGATATTTAGTAATTTACCTTATTCTAAGTAATAAGTTACTTCTACTAATACCTAACGCTTTGATAATCGAAACATAATCTTTTACCCCCTTACCGATAAATGTGACGTTACTTATACAACGGTTATTACAGGTCTACTTGAACTGGTTATTCCGTATTTGACATACAACTGACAAGTTAAGTTAAGCTTTGAGCATCTTCGAAATAGCAATTCCGCCATTATTAGTAAGGCCCTTAGTATTTACCGACTCACTCGTCGACAAAGGGGACGACCTCCCCTTCTATTTCTCTACACGTCTAGTAATGTAGAGAAACTCAACTAGGTCGCACTTTCCATTTTTAGCGTCGCCCCATCTTGCACGCTCCACACAAGCCGGCGCACACAGATCATCTCAACGGGAAAATGTCTGTGTGCTGGTTTTGTTCAGTTGTTTATTTTCTTTTTTTACTTTTGTTTCGCAACGAATTTGGCAAAAGTATAACAAGAAAAGAGTTTTCAGACCTCGGTTCAAGAACGTGTGAAATACTGGGAATTTAGGTTTTTGAAACTCTTGCGAAGCAGTTTAGTCGTAAGTATGATACAGAGATGAATTTATTAATAACAGCTCTGTGTCTTAGAGAAAACTTTAGACAAAAATCAAGCGTGCATGAGATTATCACGTAGAAAAAAACGCTCGCGTAGAAAAAGACGCGTTTAAAGAATCTTTTATGTAGATAGTTAAAATGCCGTGTGCCCTGCATGACCACCTAATTAACAGATTGAAAAAACATTATGAAGAAACTGAAACTGATTGGTAGGTTAAGTTAGTAGGATATTCAGGTTTTAGGTAAATGTTACCCGCAACTATCTTTTATCTCCCATGTCGTGGGGTTAACTGGTAGATAATACTATTAGTATAAAGTCTGTCTATTGTTATTTATTGCAATGAAGTATCAAATAAATAAGTGCTATTAGTGTTTTTGACCGTATTCACCGGGATGTATTCGCCATTAAGCCGTGTTAAATTAGTTCTGAATCATTTAATTGTTAGTAATCTAAAGCCTTATGATTTTGAACATACGCCAGTTTCTTCCCAGTTCCGTGGCCAGTAAAAGAAATCAATTCGAACCGAGGAAGTATTCTCTCATTTTTCAACTGTTTAATTACCTCTACATATGCCTTGGTCACTGTGGTGAAACATCGAGCAAACAACGAGGGTAAGCTGAATGCTTATCTTTGGTTAATTTTGCGCTGTAATACCCAGCGTAAACTTTTTGATGTCAAACCAACACTTTCATCAAGCTTTGTGTTATGCTACCGTATCTGTGTGCACGATGAAATATGTACATAGTTTGACTTTGTCTCACCTGACAGCCGGCACCTCGAGGATGTCCCACTCTACGGACATGTAGAATTCGGACAGGTCGACGCCGACGTTGACCACGTTGCTGCCGGACTGCTCGTCCATATGCCGCAGGTCCACCTGGCGTCACACAACACACTCAACCACAGCTCAACATACATCGGTTAAAATCATAGAGGCTGCACCCAACCCAACATATTGTCTCGGAGGCTCCCCGCATGCAATATATCTCGTGAAGTTGAACGGTTAAGGACCTTTTTTTTAAAAGGGGAATGCATAAAATAGGAAATATAATATGAAAACACAACACAGAGAAGTTTCGGAATATTTTAATTTAACATTTTAATGTTTCGTTTTTATCGTTGCAGCAGTTTATTTAGTTCAGTTAAGTTTTATTTGCGAGCAGAAAATGTGATTGAGTGTTTTAAATTATTTTCAAAATTAACTCTGAAGTATTTGTGTTCACAGTTTCTGCCCGTTTCGGTTTTATAGTTTCTACTTAATTTAACTATTCTAGTTTACATTGTCACAGTATGTTATTTAATCACAGGTTAGTTATTAGGTCTCATGCACTTTGTCACACCATGTGCAGGAGGTCTGTCTGGTGAATGCAGCTATGTGCGCCGCGCTCTCGCGGCTCAACGAGCCTCTACCGCTCACAGTGTGCAAAGTGTTATGGTACCTCACATTACACCACTATACTTTACCACAATCGTCCCAAATCTAAGACTGTACGAAGACACGCCAACCACAATTATAAAACGAATGTTCATAACAACAACTTATCGATCATGCGAAGTAGTGAGTCGCGTGGACACTGTCAGCAGATTCGTTAGAGGTGATGAGTTGAAAAGTATCGTCTGGTAGAGTTAGGTGGGAGTCGGGAGCACCGGCTCCTCTCGCGCTCGTGTGTGTCGCGCGGCGGCGAGGCGGGCGCGTGGTGCGCGTGGTGCGCGCGGCGCGCGTGCCTCGCTCGTCCCGCACGCGCGCCACGCGCACCACGCGCCCGCCTCGCGTGTGGCATGCAGCGCGCGGGCCGCCCGGAGCGCGGCGCGAGCCTCTCCGGCCGGCGACGCGCGCACTACTATCAACATCTCACTAACACACTTGTGCACTATGGAGGTCATGAACGAGTCCAGGAAGAATCGAGGTAGGAAAGTAGGTGCATGCAATGAGAGAAACATCGTGACAGAACAAGGGGAAAGGTATAAAATACTCGCGACATGATGACTGTTTCGGAAGGTAGTTGAGAGTGTTAACGTGTTCACCGTGATCGACAGCAGCTAGAGAGTGTCAGCACGAGTGCTCTGTAACTGTTCGCGTGTAGGTTTGTGTGAAGCCTGTGTGGCAGACAGATTGCTCGGTGGCGATCGGGAATGCAAGTGGGAGGAAGCGAGGGACATGCTCGTATGACTGACACGCACTGTGTAGGATGAGCATGCACAAGCGTGAGTGTCAGCAGAGTTGTGTGTGGTGTGTGTGGCGCGAGCGGAGCCAGCTAGGGAGGTGTGGGAGACACATCCCGTGCCCCGCCCCTCGCTCGCGGTAACAAATATTACAAAAAAAAATAAACTAGACTCCAGCCAGATATGAGTAGAGTCCCCGGACGGCGACCACGGAAAGGCTCGGGCGGGGCGGGACGCGTCACACGGGAAATGGGTCGGGTGATTTGCATCCCATATCACCTGGCTATGAATTTTATACCTTTCCGAGTCGAACGAGGGAGGCCGATTAATTGCAACCGGTCGAGGATATTCTGGATCATTCGTGGTCACTCACGTCGACATACCGCTACTCCACATACGTCAAACATTACCATAGAGAAGTAAAGTTGCAACATGTCAGAGCTAAGTGCGCGGAGCGGGAGCGGGCCGGCGGCGGCGCGCTCCCTCCCCCGCGCCCCCGCACTCGCCGGTGAGAGCCAACATACCACATGGACAAAGGAAATGATCATTACACGACGTTCGAGCGAACAAGCTATTGCATGGACATGTTGCGGCGCGCGGGCACTACGAGACGGCTACAGCCGCGGCGGGGCGTCACCTTGAAGCCGTCATACGTCCAGCTGCCTAACTTAAGCACACAGGTTTGCACGTCGTAAGGAAAGAACTCGACGTCGATCGAGCAGGAGGACTTATAGACGGCGGGCGGCTGCCACACCACCATGCCGTTGTAGTAGACGGTGGCCTTCGTCATGAGCGTCACCTCGTAGTTGCCGTCGGCGCTGCGGACAAACAGAGCGGCACAACGTGAGCGGGGGGGAGCTGACCGGCCACCACGCCAGGACAATTACCTTGAATCCGTCGTAAGTCCAGCTACCGAACTTAAGAACGCACGTTTGCTCGTCGAACGGAAAATATTCCACGTCAATTTCACAGGATGACTTGTATATGGCTGGCGGTTTCCATTCCACCAGGCCCTGGTGGTAGATGGTGGCCTTGGTCGCCAACGTTACTTCGAAGTTGCCGTCGGCGCTGCAATGTTAACTCAACGTTACTCCTACTCACTTACTCACTAAGACGAGAGAACCGGCCCTTTCGCTCTATTCGCTATTGCTAGTTGTGCCCTATTATACTGGAGTTCCATTTAAGTAATACTTTTGAGCCGAGCAATCAAGCAAACAGACTTCGTAATAACCTACTTATTCTTGGAAGAAAAGTTCCGAATTCATTCTAAGTGCTGGCAGCACCTTCTAACTTTTCCGTATCGGTCTGGTTTAATTAGACCTTAAAATTTTCTTTTTTACTACACGAGCACGATTGTCGCACAGTCGAGGACTGCGAGTGCCCTCTATTGTTCGGCATGTCATTATTAAAGAAAACTTTCTATAAGCGAAATTTCCGTGGAGTTTCACCAACGTTTCCGATACCTATTTTTAAGAATTCCCGCATAGTGTCAGACAAGCGGTAAACGGAGGAAATTCAAGTGCCGCATCATTTATTTACACACACATGCTGTTTGAAGCGGTAATGCTTCTTTCCGCACAGTTGTATGCAGCTCACGAAAAAGTTTTATCATTCCGTTGTACATAGGAATGAATGTAGGTCGCTAACGAACGTGGGGCCGGCACAGGCGTAGAGACAGTGCGAGGGCAAGGGAACACAGTTGGCAAAAAGGTGAAATCTGCGATCGTCGGAGGTTGCAGTCGGGTTCGGAAATAAGTAATGATTCGTATCCGGGTCATTTATCAACGTCGGTCGCTTCAGGGCGGACATTATGAACGCGCCCCTCCGCCGCCCGCCCGCCCCACGCCGCGGCGCCCTCGCCGGGCTCTTTACAAATGCCTCTCAGGATTCAAACGCAAACTTGCTAATAAGGCTCCGTCTTCGCGATGATTCTCCATTGGTAATGGATTTTTGAAGGTTCCTTGAATAATTGTCGTTTCGATTGTTCAACGTCATAAAAGACGTGGACTTTTGAGACGTAGGATATAGGTCACTTTTTATTTTCAATAGCCATTTTTGTTAGTGACCTCTCGGTCACTTTCCTCCGTGCCGCGGGCTCTTTCCTATTGTGACTACAATCGATTACTTTCCCGAGTCTTTTGTGTGATAAAGAGGTGTTCCGCTATTTCGAATAAACCTGTCTTTTGTGAATAAAGTGCTCAATCACTAACAATGAAGTTACTGGTATAGCTAGTTAACATCAGGGTAGTTAGCTATTTGTCGTATATCTAAATATAGACAGACATACAGACAGATAGCTTAACCTTTAACTGCATGATTTTTTTTTGTCTGAATGAAAACCTATCCTTCTTATAAATTATGTGGCCTGCATCATGGAAAAAAAATTAAAAATTAAAAGTGATCTAAAGTCAAAACTGCGTATTAGTTGTACCTTTTACAATAATTTAGAATAAAAAATCTGTAGATGAGACGACTAGGAAAAAAAGATTCGGGGAAAATTATACTGATGTAGTATAACATCACTATGCCGCTAAGGGTTAAAAACAGTTTGAAAATCTATCTATTTTAAGTACTAACTGCTGTTCGCTTTTTTCACTGGGAATTTTCCTGTGGGAATAGCTTTCTCCTAATGCAGGCTTAAATCTATCTTCCCACCAAGTTTCCTTAAAATCCGTTTTGATTTTTTTACAAACTACACACTCACGTCTCACATTACGTAAACTTTTAAGCTCTTAAATATATATGATATTACTAGGATATGAAAACATACCTAGTAATGCTTAATTCAGTGGCGTGCACTGGCTTTTACTACAAGATAGGCAGTAATCCCCAAGCATTGACACCTATGTATAGGTAACTTGTCTTTAAGAAATATAGGTACCTACCAATCAACTCACCCACAAAGCACAGGACCTTCGTTAGTCTGTGTGGTGAGTACAACAAAACGGATCTAGCAATAACTCTATTATGAGGTCGGATAACCAACATACTAAGGTAGG
>SJJU01029462.1:0-13600 GCA_012932125.1 Conopomorpha cramerella | reverse complement strand
AATATATAAAGTTAATTAAGTACAGTAATAGATTCATTATAATAATACATTTATAACCGTCATATTTTAAATTTAAGACTCACCAAACATACATGGGTCCATGGGACCCACGACTATAGAAGTGTAAGTATTTTCCACAACTACAGTTAAGGGTTAAAAACAATAAATGTTTTTATGTCCCATTGCATCACTTGTCAGACAAAATTTATTTGCCAATTTATATATATAAGTAATATTGTGTCTGCCTACCCCACTGGTAAACATACGTTGACTGACGCTTCAACGTGCTATGTGTTTGCGAAAAAGCTATGTATTTATTTATATCCTATTTGTAAAAAAAATTCAACCTTTCGGTGGACATCAAAATTTCTGCAACAAGTTGAGCAAAAACACAAATGCTTAAATAGTACAACAGTGCGTGACACATTATAGGGTGGAGGTGGTCTGGTGCAGCAGCTGCGCAAGAGCTACAGTCTGTCGGACCTCAGCGAGACCGACGCGCGAGCGCTGGAGGCCCACGACACCTTGCCGCAGATGGTCCGCCGCAACCACAATAGGAGGTGAGCTTGGTTCTAATCTGTGGTATAGGTGCCACCATAACACCAAAAATACCCATAGTCGCCAACCCTCCTGCCAAGCGTGGCGATTATGGGCCAAATTACCATGGAAATCATTGTAGGAGGCCCTCGTTCAGCGGTAGACGTCATGTGGCTAATGATGATACAAAAAGCATGTTTGCGAGTCCCAGTTTGTATAAGCGTATCTGCTGAAATGGACTTAGTAGGGTCTATAGAACAGTAGACTTCGGCTTGGCCTTCTCTGTACTGATAAAAATAAGTAAAATCGTCTAGTTTTGCGGTGTTTGTTACCAAAATCCCCCGAAACGGCTGGAACCACTTTTTATTGAAGCAGATCAACGTTTGCCAGACGTTAACATTCACTGGATGTCATACATTGCAAAGTTAACAATGTTCGTTCGCTACACTATCGCCACTTTTTCACTAGTTTGTTACTCTATGGATATTGTTATTATGTTATGCGAAAAAAAACGGCCTAATCGTTAGGTCGCATTTTGAAATCTTACCATTGTACATAATTTGTAATGTAAGGAATAATTAATTCGCACACATATTAATATTATGTACAAACCCAGACTACAGTGCCTATGTGTGAAAAAAAAACAATGAATGCAACCTAGGAATCTCTTTATTCGATATCCTTCCTATGTACATATGTACTACTTACTAATAGAGATCTAATTTCCTCAGCGGCTACAACACCCGCCGCAGCGCGTCCGAGTCGAGCCGCTCCATGTACTTCCCCGAGGTGGATGTCGACGTGCGCGCCACTGGAACTGATCAACCAGATTTTAGGTACCTATTAACTAGCTAGACGGAAAACTGACAAGTCTGTATGGAAATATTGATGAATGTGATTGAGGCAAGAGAGGTGTGTCAGTATCGCAGCAGGTGGAGTTCTATTGTCTCAACTTGTCCATCTGGAAGATGTCGAGATAGACGTAAACTACGACTATCATTTATTTATGTACTAGATAAATGACACGCATCCTAGATTGTGTTTTACAAGACAGTTGTTACCTTCTTCATTATGTTGAGAGCTATAACATTTCATACGAATTGACATCGACAAACGTAATACATTAGAAGTAACTTGTGAAACGCACTCTCACTTTATATATGTATCCTTCACGCCTTTTAATCCAAAGCGGGTAGGCAGAGCTTATTTGACCCAAACGTGACGGGGTGAGCCCATTTTGCGTTGTGTTGCACACATAGGCTCTTAAAAAGAGTCCTATTGGTACACGTCCAGTAGACGGACCCGAACCCGCGACCTCCCGGTTACAAGTCAAGGATCCGACCTACTGGACAGTATATAGATCCTCTAGTAGACGCTCAAATATACTATAACTCAGTGGCGTACACACCATATAGGCAAAAAGACACTGCCTACCTTAGTTTTTTGGCTAATAATAGAGTTATTGCTAATAGATCATTTTTGTTGTTCTCTCGACATAGGCTTACGTAGGTCATGTGTTTTGTCATATTTCGTAAAGACAAGTTACCTATACATAGGTGTCAATCCTTGGGGATTACTTTTACTGCCTGCCTTGTCGTAAAAGGCAGTGCACGCCACTGCTATAACTGATTACTTACACTTTTTAACACGCCAATCCATATAGTTTGACTGTTTATTTATGAACATCTTGGTATCTCAACAATTTTTCAGTCAGTTCTTTAATACATACCTACACATGGTGGCGCAACGAGATATTATATTTTTAGATATTAGGTATGTCTATAATGCTGACAGTAAAACACTCATAATAAAAAAATATGTTTCTCACGCAGCGGCGTAGATTTCGAAGAAGAAATTATCAACTCTTTCTCGCATATCTTGGACGGCTCAACTTCGAAAAATTTTTAAACAATCCATTTACAAGACTACAATTTTAACGGTATACCCTTACTTTTTCAAGTCTGATCTCTAACGTTAAGGCCCATATTCTGAATGAAAAATCAATGCATAATCATAAACACTGGCCAGAGACAGATGTTTCAGAATACAGACTAAACCACTATAGACTAGTATTCTGGAACTGGAAGTCAGCAAGACTTCTAGTAAAATAACATTTAACAACTTGATTACTGATTTTAGAATAGGGGCCTTAGATTTTGTCGTTCGTTTATTATCGGATTCTTTAGTTTAGACGTAGTTGGTGCAAACGGTATAGATATTTAAAGTCTTATTTTGCAATGAATTACAGTCTGTATATCAGTTTCATATAACATATAATGTCATGATGAATTTTGTTCCATGTATCTATCTCATCGTAGTACTGTTTATCTCACGGAATCAGTGACAACGCAGTTTGCCTAAGCTGTACTTAAACTCAGAACAAATTTTTCATTAGCCTCCGTGTCTCGAAAAGTAAATCATGAATAGTGCCGCTGTATGTACAATCAAGAACAGCCGGAGTGAAACACTTTCGGCTCTTTAGAATGCCTGGGTTATCAATATTGACGTTTTCCTATTAATTACTCTTGATGACTAGAAATTCCTATTGATGACTCTACTGACCCCATTTCAATGGTGTTAATTCCCTGGTACCTACTAAAAAATACATTGTAAGGATATTCAGGATCACCCTATGCAAATTAGTTACTATAATATCTCGGCATTTTTAAAAGTTTCGCTCCGGCAGTCTTTGAAGGTGTGTTCAATGTTCACCGTATTATTTCAGCCACATAAAGTCGTCAGAGGACATAAGCTCGGGCTACTCGAGCGCGGACAACTCGTCGGTGGCGCTGTCCCGCGCGGGCTCTGTGGGCGCCCGCACGCGCGCCAAGCTGGGCCGCACCGCGCTCACCGCCATCAAGCGACCGCAGGCTGCCGAGGTGCGATAGATTATTGACGTTTGCACTGACACATTGACGTGTATATTGACGTTTTGGACGCCAGCTTTCATACCAGTGCACAGACCTCAGACCACACACGAAACTAGACTTGCAAGCCGCGTACCACCTTCAGTTCGTATCTTTCCAACTAAAATACATGTAATTCGATGTACTTCTGGATCCAAACTGTCACTTTTACTACCAATTTGACAGTTGGGATCCAGAATTACTGCTACGCAGTACCGGACAGACAATATTTTCTCTTATTTTGTCATGTTGTCCGTATTGTTGTCTCGATTTATTCTAAACGTCAGTTTCCGATTGCAAGTCCTGGTTGTTTTTGGTCTGCGGCACAGACCAAACCCCACCATCTCTTCAAATTAAATAGAAATTAATAGAAGAAATGTATGCAATGTAGTTTAGGTCCAAACTGTCACTTTTATCATCAGAATGACAGTTAGGATCCAACAATACCTTGCTACGCAATAAGGGAGAGAATATTTTTTCTCTTACTCTGTCACTTCTCTATGTTTTTCACATTATATTCACGTTTTGAATTGCAAGTCTAGTTGCTTTTGGTCTGAGTATGTCTGAAATAAAAATCAAAACCTTAGGATGGCAGCAGTTCCTTGTCAGACTGTACATTTCCGGGTCTTCCACCACATATTTCATAAAATATTATTACTATGAGTTATGCATCTCTATTACTTAATTTTATTGATAGAAATATCTCGTTCATAATATTACCATACATATACAATATACATATTCATAATATTATGTTTCGTGAAATATGTCCCATAAGGCGGAATTCTCAATGTGAAAACTTTGAGGGACCCTAATAATAGACACACAGATTCATTATATTAGTGTTATTTAGAAATATTACGAATACGTTTTCGGGGTATTTCCCTGTAATTTCCGTAGTTAAATATCCTGCATTTGAAGAAGTACTAATTTACTAGCTTGCTTCCTACGGGTTATTTCCAGAAGAAAGGTGGCATCAAAAATACCCAAAACTTGTTTACTATGAATGTGAAAAAGAACATCATATGCCAAGACTGCTTAAAGTTGCATTGACTTTGTCTATTCCTCTATTGTATTACTACTATACGACCAACTTAGCTAACGTCAAATCATTTAATACTAAATCATATTCTACATCTTTTATTTACCAGTTATTCAATGTTGTTTGTACCTAATGACATAATTTTACGTATGTTAATAATATTATCTATGAATTTATCTTGCGTTGTTTATCTTTGGATTTTACTTATCTATATTTGTATCTAATTAGTATATCTATTTACCTGGACTGGTAAAAAAATCAATATAGATGGACCACTAATTTTTCTTAATTGTGTTTATTCTTTAAGTATTTTATGCATTTATTAGTGTGTATTGTATTGAAGTAGACTTAAGCTTTTTCTATTTAAAGGACAGCGAAGTTATCATCGAGGAGCTTCACGAAGAAGACTCATTTGACTATAACACTATGCCCCCTTTACTAAACATGCCATCACCCCTTTACTTATCCCATACAAATCCCCCATTCATATATCAGTATATTGGAGACCAAGTTAGAATAATACAAGTTCTGGGAGACCCTTTACCAGGTGAAATAGAAAACGAAAAAAATAATATAGCCAAAGAAATTAAACAATCTCATATAGATACTTTGGTAACTTCTAATGCAGAAGCAACAAAAGTTAAATTAGAAATACCTGAACCTGTAATTACTAAAGTTCAAACAGAGACAATTGCTGAAAATGATGAAAACAATAATATGCCAAAAGTCGACCAAAATGTAAAGGAAGTCGAAATGGTGGTGTGCGATACACATATTAGAGAGTTGCCCGGTGCGAATCCTACAGTTGATGTTGTTAACAACGTAGTAACAAACAATGAAGTAGATGCATCTGCAGATACTAATAAAACAGAGATATCGGAAGTTTCTAACGAAAAAGTTGATGTCTTGGAATCAACGAGTTTAGAAACTTCATTAAACGAAAACGAATCTGCAGATAGCGATGACGAAGCTTCATTTGGAACACCAGATAACTCGCCGAAAATGAAAAGAAAATCTCCAAGAGGACGTTACGGTAAGGGTAAGGCTCCACCGCCTCCCACTGTTGATCATCCTTCTGAGACGAATGAACTCAATGTAGATACAGCCGACGATATCAATGAAAATAATAATACCACTGAACCTCTTGTAACCGTTACCAAAAAATCATTGCACGTTGTCAATCCTATAGCAGAAAACAAACGCCGCCACAAATCGAAATCACCGAATCGAGCGAAGAACAATGCCACCGCTATAGGGAAACTCTTGCAACTTCCGGGTAAATTGGCTTTTTGGCACAATAAAAACGAGAAATCGTCTAATAAACGAAGCTGTTCTGATGACGATAGTAGACGTTCATCAACAATAGAATCAACAGATAATGTTGAATCAGATTCTGAAATTTCAATCACCAATATTTCAAGAGAAGCGCATAGCACAAAAGCCGACATTACAGATGTTTTTGATAAAAGCGAGGACCAATTAAGTTTCAAAGATGCTTCAGATTTTGAAAGTGAAATAATATCACAAGACATTATAGAAAAAAGCGATGAGTTACAAAAACTTATAGATGCAAAGATAGAAAGTCACCCAGAATATAAGTTTATATCATTAACTGAAGACGATCCATCCACATCAAAGAGTACAGATGTGTGAAGATCCCCAATCCCATTCATTTCATTGAACGGTGGAAGTGAACAACACAGTATGTTATTTGAATATTGGTATTGATGTTTGTTGCACGGACCTAATATCGAATTTATAACAAATTCGCCAAAAAATATATTTACGAACGAGTGCTCGTTTTTCCTCTGCATAATAACATTCAACTCTTAGATATTACAATGTAGGCGTGTTGTGTGTTGGTGTGACCATTAACGTATCTGCTTTTTCTAATTATATTTTATATTTTCGTTAAATATATATTTATCTATTATTCTAAATAAATATTCGTATCTATTAATATTGTAACCCCTCCCCAGCAACTATTTTGAGTGTTGTTATTTTTGTTTATAAATATTTTTTTAGGTACATTAACATAGGGTGGTTGAAATGGCTAGCCCAAACAGGGATGAAATTATTGAGGACAGTTGCTTACTATTTCTTCAGCTTAGCGTTTATCAAGATTAATTTACAAGAAGTTCAATGTTTTCGACTAACAAAGTCAATACATAGATAGACCTTGTATTAAAATAACAAAGTATGAATTATTTGTATATACAAACACTGGTTTTTGTGAACGAAAAACTGACCAGGATTAGATACAGCTTGGCGATTTTCATCGACCCTTTATTTGTGCAATAATAATGTCTCCTTTTATCTGCACGTACCTTTAAAGGCTTATTCACTCACTCTAGAAAACCCATTCCAGTAATACGAATGCCATGCAATGAAAATGTAAATTACAACATGTACATAGATTACAACAAACAAAAAAACAACAAAATAAATCTCCATACTAGGATGGGTCTTCTAAGACGGCCGGAATAATCCCCTGAAACCTACAAAGGACCAATTATTAATAGGGCGACAGGACCTTTTTATTGAATATTTGTGTGTAATCATTATTTTCTTTATATTCCAGGCGATGATGTCAACTTCCGCTACGATTCCGCGCACAAAGAAAGTAACGACGAGTAACACGAAAAGGAAAACGAATTAATATTTTTTTATAATTTAGAGGGCACGAATCTCGATACCAACCTTGTCTCTCAAGGTACCTACTTTGCTTGTACTTACATAAATGTATGTAGAGTACCTACATACTATAGATAGAAGTGTTTTGCAGGCTTGCAAATGATATGATGAGGTGGTTTCTTAAGATTCTCTTTTGGGAGATTTCTTTTTAAAGAAACCTCATTATATGCATAATTTTGTCAATAATAATTACGAAATACGACACAAAAAGAAGCTTGCATTTACCCTCTACTGACAGCTGTGCTTTTGGTACCTAGATACAATACACCTTATTCAGAGAACGCTAAATGTTAATGGAGGCTTATGAGTTACTAAACGGGAAGCATGAAAAAAAAGAAACAGCGCAGGACTGTCTAGTTTAGAATATCCAAATATAGCTGTTGTCAATAGTAAAATTAGCATTCTCAAGAAAAAAGTATCTGAACCATCGCAAAGATCTCACAGAGATTTTTAGTGACAGAAAAAAAAGGTTGTACTTATTCAGCTCATGTTGAATGTTTATGATCGCCTTATAGAGGCTAAAATTATGTCTTTGGTTGTTTTCTATATAGTAACTAAATAGGTACTACTTGAAGAAGAGAAAGAAGAATTTGTACGACTTTTATTGATGACGGTTCGCTAACTGATATGTAAAAGCACGTTAAGTCGAATATCATTATAATCATACATTATTATTATAGAGCTTGCTGCATTTCTTCGATGCTCAAATTTCTGCTTCCAATTACTTTCAAGCACAATACGTTTTAACACTGTGCATCAAATGCACTTTTGTTATTGTCTAAGAAAGATTTATGCACCATAAACAGGTGTAGATATTTTAACCAAATATTTGATCTTGTGATCTGGCAAGCGAAGCCTACTTACTGTAAAAAGTGGAAACTTAGGATTTCAGTCATGTGCAAAAACTAGGTCGTACCTACATTATTTACCCAATAATTTAAATTGTTATTGGGGTGAATTCTTTTTGTAACATCTGAAGATAACTTACGGACTATACAAAATAATTTAAAGTCCCCTCACACAGACTGTTTTAAGTTATCTTGTTCGAGTAAGTACTGCAGTCTGGACTGCCGCAGCGATCGATACCTTCTGCAAATGTGGTCGTTTTTGCAATTGGTGGAGAACTGATATCGAATTTGACTGATTTTATATGAAAATAATAGTTTATCTATGTAATGACATTGGCGATGGAACTGGAACGCTCGGGCACTCCTTGGCTGTCGTCGGTACTTACCTACTTGATTCGAAAACGAACATCCGAAAAAAAAAACGAATGACTTATGATCCTTGGCCAATATTACTTACGTTTCATAACATAACAAGCAATGAAAGGAATTCTTTCACGAATCACTAATTAGTTTAGGAGTTTTTAGGTATAAATCATTGAATTAGGTGTATTTTCGAAATTTGATGTGGTATTTGTTACGTAGGTACGCGGAGAGGTGTTAAAATAGTCTGTTCATCTGTCGGATTTTATTTTGAATCCATCACTCCAATATTATTGTTTCCCTCTCACTATATATAGTGCTATCTCTATTACACGCATCTAGGATCTCCCACAGGATATCCACGTACACTTGTATCAGAATCATTTATTTGAAATATGTACTTTGTATTATGTACGCCTCTGCCCGCCGGGCGTAACGATATTGTTTTAGCCAAAAATTGCCAAATTTTAGGAAAATGTCTTTTACTTTGTCTTTTACACGGTTTTGGAGCGGCTAAATTTCGTGTTGTAGAAGAGAAAGTTATAATATTATGCACTTTTACTTACATTAGTCTTGGTGTAAGTATTTATAAAAGAAAAAACTGACGTTTTTAATTTATTTATATTACGCTGTGAATAGATTAGATGTTATATAAGCCTATTTGCAATTTTATTGGAGATTATGTACGAGCAAGCTACATACAGTACATAGGAAAATTGTTTATAACATTTTTTTTACTTTTATTTACTCTATGAAGTTCCTCAGTTTTAGTCATAACTTCGCTGTCCCAATATTATGCATAAGAAAGAAAACAACAAAGACTTGTGATGATATGGAAATGTTGTAGTTACCCTGTACATTGTAGGTTTGTTATAGAATGTGCTTATTTTAATGAATGTGAGAATTGTGTTTGATTTAATAAAAACATGTGTTATATATTTCTATTGTTTTATTCCGTACTTATACCTAATACACGCAGCCACTCCTTAATCTCAATATATCGAAAATATACTTGCTATGTTCCGATTTATATTCACCATTTAGTAGTTGCTTTTCAAGTAGATTCAATGATGTATCATCCCAACATTTAATCCAACACAACAATGAGAATAGCTTCTGAAAAGCACTCTCTTTCTTTGAGTCTGTTATACTAATTTTGGGTAGATTTTGAACAATATTTAATAACTTTGTCTTAACGACTTCATTAAAAAGTTTGTTATTACGGACTGCAAACATATGAATGATGTCAATTGTTTGTACAGTCACGGACTCGTGAAGAAGAATGTCCGGTAGTTTTTTCAGCCATTCTTCAAATTTCCTAGTCATATGGAATTGAGATAGTTTTGTATTCAGAGTAATTTTACACAATAGAGCAAATATCTTCTCATGGAGTGGCCTAGGAGTCTCTGGACTGAAGTAGGCATCAACTAGTTTTTGAAACAAAGATTCCATCAAAGTAATGTTTTTGGCCCAAGCAAAGTTTTCACCAAACAGTGTATGGAGTATAGCCATAACATAGTTATTGACATCTTCATTATTATTGTCACTGAAAATTCTTTCTAAATAACTCAACAATGCATTTATGTGTACAATCTGAGTTTTCGGGTTTACATTAGGGTTCAAAATAATGTATAAATGGCATATTTTCAAGTTTTGTAAAACCAATTTACTGTCTGTAATTGAATCCTCAAATGGTAGGTTTTCTTTTCCTGTCTTAGCTTTTTTCATTCTCAAGTTGGTAACATATGGGAACCCTTCAAAAATATGTTTGGAAAAAGATTGCTTGTATTTCATACAAAAATCATGTTCAATATTTGATGATGGGTTCTTTTTGTTCAGATATTTTACAACTTGCCATATTAATAGAATAACTTCTAAAATATGTTTCAACAAAATAGCTGTATCTTCACTGACAACAGTTTCTATGTTCTTATCTTTATTTGCAGAAGAACACACTTCCAACCATGTTTCCAATAGCAAAGGAATTAGTGTTTCTATGTATGACTGAAACTTTTCTTCCTCAGTTTGAGTATTGCCAAAATCATCTTTAATTGGTTTGGCAGAAAAACATGACAGTTCACACACACCTATGTAGTTCTGATTGAGTAATGGGTAACTTGTCCCACTATTAAATTTGTGTGTAATACTTTCTGCAGCTGTACTAGGATCATTAATTTGGTAGTATTCAACATATTTGTGTAAGAAACTTTGTAAACGATACAGAACTTTCACCCTCCATTTGGCTGTAGTCATTTCACTATTCAAATTAACAGTTAGTGTCCTTCCAGATCTAGAATCTATTCTCAGTTTCGATATCATATCCAGGAAGTTTGGTAAGACTTTATGGAAATCCTTAGAAATTTGTTGTGAAGTCATTAACAGTGTGTCAAGAAACAAAAGGGCATCTTCCTGAATTCTCAGATCTATGTGAGTCATGGCACTTCTTAGGTATGTCGACATAAAATCGTGAAATGGCTCGATATCTTCTTCAGCAGCATTTGAAAGTATTGAATGAACAACTTTGAGTGCTTCTCTTCGAATCTGTAATCAACAAGGGAAATTTTGATATATCACAACATTTATGGAAATTATACTGTAAGTATTATGTCACATAGTTCAAAATGAGCTGGACCCATGAAAATAAGGTTTCTGACACGCCTAAAAAGTTAAGGGCAGAAACAATAGGTTAGTTTAGGTTCGACATTAAGAAAAACACCAGGGGAACGAGCGGAGCTTGAGTTACTTATAGTAAAAGCTGATGAACTCTAGGTTTCTAAACTTTTTCCAACGTATACTAGTTTAATTTGAGGATTGACAACAATTCGGACAAATATAAGTAACATTTAAAGAAAAAATTAGGCAATTTAACGTAACCTCAAAAATCATTAAAAAAAAGGGGACTTTCCTCAGCCCCCCACTTAGCTACCCATCACCCCGCACCCCTTCCACCAACCCTTCCCCCCAAAATCGATGGGCAATATTGTACAGTTTTACCGATGGTGGGTCTATCCACAATAATATAATTTAAAATAAAACTTACAATTTTCTCAACATTCAGTAACAACGGTGTAACTCCATGAATAAGAGGACCCAGATTTTGTTTCACAATTTCTGGGTGAGAAGTAATCAAATTGCCAAGATCATCAATGGCTACTGTTCTTGCTTGAACATTGAAATGATTAATGCGGGAAAGAAGATCTTTCAAATTTAACTTCCGTGTAGAAAGTGTTTCTGAAATTTCATGTTTCTTCAGTTGTTCCTTTATGACGATTTTTTTTACTTTGAAATTTGTTTTTGTTACATTTGTTCCTTTTGGTAGATCTTTTTTAGCTTTTAATTTAGTTTTAGATTTCTCTGATTTTAAGAACTTTTGATATCGTGTTGCTCCAGTCTTCGGCATTTTGATATGACTAATTTAACACTTTGGTAAAGCACAAATTCTGTTCAATATAAGAAAATTACAGGAAAGAAGGAAAACACGGACCGACATCGACATAACCTACAAATATTCAAAATGTGTCAATGTGTCATTAAAAAATAATACAAGGTTGATATATTTTTTTTTCTGATGTCGATTGCCATGTTCCAGATCCAGAGCTTTTATAATGCAGTACAGCCAAGGACTGATGTAGGATTCGGAGAGCGCAGAAACTGTCATGTACAGCCGAGACATCCGAAATCACAAGTCCTGGCTGTATGATCACATCGCCGTTGTCCATTCCAAAACTAGACAAAATTAAAAATAATAAAGAGGTGTCAAATTTTGACCATGTGTTATTATTTTGCTTCGGAGTAAACGCAAGTTTTGGCAAATTTCATCAAAATGAAGGTAAAAAAGGTGCACCGTAAAAAGAAATACCTGCATAAGTTAAATAGAAAACGGATGCACTTAAAATTGAAAAGCACAGGCCAAGTAAACTGGTAAGTAATTATTACGACGGTCGAGGTTTACGAAAACTCGGTTGCACGAGCATGTAGATTCGGTTTCGTGTACTTAATTCACCCAGGTCAGTTCACCTGGGTGCATTAAGTCTACCAAATAGTGTACTTGGTTCACCTGGGTGAATTTGATGTTGCGTTCAGTGTACTTAATTCACCTAGATCAAATGATGTAACCTACACCTTCATACTGGTTACTTTCAAAGTATCTATCCACATCCACTTGAAAATGGGTGAAAAAAAATAAATAAAATCCAATGCAAGAGAAATCCACGCAAACGGAGGCTGACAACAGTAACCAATGATCAAGTGATTCAAGAGGCACAGCAATCTCTCTGTGATGGCAGTATTACTATAGGGCATTTCTTTGAAATGTTACGCTAAAAATTAGGTAATAGGTTATCTTCAATTACATAGTAAAATTTCTAATTGGTTACTAAATTATAAAAGCCTTGTAGTGTAGGATTAGTAAAGGAAATAAGTACAAGATGAAGACGCTAAATGTATGACTTGAATTTAGATATTTGAATTATAAACTAGTTTTATTTTTTGTAACTTTGGGGTGAATTAAGTCTACTAAAAATTTATTTATTTTACATTATGTTTAATGCACCCATGTCCGGGTGAACCAAGTACACTATTTGGTAGACTTAATGCACCCAGATGAACTGACCTGGGTGAATTAAGTACACGAAAGGGTAAATTGGTTTCTTGGCAAACATGGCAAATCTATACTTGAATACAGCGGAAATAGCAGCATATCAGGAAGATATTTGCATTGTTTTTGTATCAACATTTTGTATTCTGTTACAGTAAAACATTAAAGGAGGCATGGGATACAAAGAAATCTACTGCAAAGAACCTCAGGGAGATGGGTTTAGCAGATGATCCCAATAAAGTGATTAAAATTCCCAGTCACAGACAAGAAGTCTTAAAAAAGGCAAAGAAAATAGTTAATGCTGATTCTGAATCCGAATCAGAAGATGAAGAAACTGCTCCACCAGTTAAGAAGGAAGTTGCTGCACAGTTAGAAAAGGAAGCAAGGGCGCCTAGAGCAAGAAAATTTATGTATGTCTGGATATAAAACTTAAATTTACTGTTGAAGAAAATTTTGATCCATACACCAACATGTAGACGATCATTTTGTTTCCAAATAATTATCAAGAATACTATTCTATTAGTCTAGAAACTACCTTCATACATACATACCAGGGGCGGTACGTCCATAGAAGCAAATAAGCTCTGCATACCCTGGCAAATTGACTAAAACAATT
>SJJU01029459.1:0-12708 GCA_012932125.1 Conopomorpha cramerella | reverse complement strand
CACGGTCCACCAAGCGTATTTAACCCAACGGTTCACACACCTTGTGGTGTGCGGGTTTCATCACGATGTTGTCCTTCACCGTACGAGCGTTGCGTTGCGTACATAGGCTCTGAAAAAGCGTCCCATTGGTACACGTCCAGTAGCCGGACTCGAACCCGCGACCTCCCGGTTACAAGTCAAGTATCCGACCAACTGGACCACAGACGCTAAACTTACCTGGACCACGATTCCGAATGCGCGCCTAAGATCCGGTTCCTCTTGATGCGTAATCATTTTGACAAAACAATGGAAACTATTGCTCAGAGCTCTGTTGAAGTTCCAGTCAGTTTAGCATTTATAGGATAGCAAAAGGAATGCTATTCTACACACCGTATGTCGGTTTCACTGCATCGTAATAGGAATGATTAAATGCGCATATAAAAATCAATTCTATAAGTAGGAATTTGAAGTAGTCGAAAGGTGGTCAGGGCATTGGCCTCTAGGACAACGGTCGCGGGTTTGATTCCCTTCACCGACAAGTCCGACATAATGCTTTGGAACATTTGACATCTGAAACATTTGATTTTTTATTTTTAT
The DNA here is from genome assembly GCA_012932125.1 of Conopomorpha cramerella. NCBI lineage: Eukaryota > Metazoa > Arthropoda > Insecta > Lepidoptera > Gracillariidae > Conopomorpha > Conopomorpha cramerella. Next base: position 12,132 of record SJJU01029459.1, on the reverse strand, counting down.
TTATCACTATGGACAAGCGTTTCACCACTATCCTGCTTGATGTTAAGCAGCGATGTGGTCTACGATGGAGCACACTTGTTCATTAGGTACCTATTCACCCGCGACTTAAATACCTTCAGACTGTACTGCGCAGGAAACACAGACTCCGGCAAGTCGTTCCACATCCTGGCGGTTCGCACTATGAAAGTGGACCTGGTATGGATGACATTTTGCCGTTCTCCTGCCTATCCCGCTTTGGGATTAAAAGGCGTGAAGTGTATATTTATATTTTACGATTAAATAGTATTAATTATACGATTGGTAGGTTACAACTTTTGATGTTTAAGGCGCGTTGCAATGAAATCGAATTGTAGTGCGCGAAAAGCCTAAGATATAGGCAAGATCGTCTATTCATAATACCGAATGGCAGGAGGAATCTGGACAGCAAGCACCTCCCCCCTCCCCCCTCCCCCCCGGGCGTTGCACCTGCTCGACAGGATTCAGGTAATCTCCGATCTATTTTTGTGCTCTCTGAGTGAATTCTAAGAAACGTATGGGCCATATTGTGTGAAACATATTTTTTATTTTACGATTAACTAGGAGATGCATACGTTGTTATGTGTGAGTCGTTTATGAACACGGTAGTTGACAGTTCAAACGAACAAAACTGCCACACACAGTCGAGAGATTAGAGCGTCTGTGGTCCAGTTGGTCGGATCCTTGACTTGTAACCGGGAGGTCCCGGGTTCGAGTCCGGCTACTGGACCAGAGCCTATGTACACAACGCAACGCTCGTACGGTGAAGGACAACATCGTGATGAAACCCGCACACCACAAGGTGTGTGAACCCTATAACGGCGATGGGCTCACTCCTGTCACGTTGGGTTAAATACGCTTGGTGAACCGTGGGTACTTGCTTTAGCAAGTGCCTCTGCCTACCCCTCTTTGGGATTAAAGGCGTGAAGTGTATTTTTTAATTTTTTTTTATTTACGCCACACACACATCTAAGGCCTCAGGACACAAAAAAATCCTTACACATCAACTCATAGTAAGTACTTCAAGTGTCAAAGTAAAAGTAAAAAGTATTGCAAATATTTTACTCAATCATTCCTTACTTACGCTTTTATTTAAATATTTTATACACACACTCGCAATGAGATAAAGATATAGGGTCCTACTAATAAACGCGCTATAACTATTCCCCAGTTACACTAAACTCAACTTAACCTGTCAGTTGTATGTCAAATACAGACTAACCAGTTACAATAAAACTGTTGCAACGTTCGCTTAAGTTATGCCGAGTTTATAAGTATGATTTTGTAATCTAGTAAAGTTTATAAGTATAAAGTAATCTAGTAAACTTTATAAGTATAAAGTTTACGAGATTACAATCACTGATTTTGCTTGCAGCTGCACACTGAAATCAGGTCGGTTTTCAGTGCCTGAATATAAAGTTTCAATTTCATGTAACTAAATAGACAGCAGTAACAGATACTGTCTAGTGATTAATAATTTAATACAGATTCCGTATAATTGAACAATATTGGAAACACGGAATAGAAATCGAATGGAAGTGGACATCTGCGGGCCTAGCATGCCCATCAAGAAAGACACGACATAGGACAAATACGCGCTGTGACTGGCTGTTATGTCACGCTTGTGCACACACACTTGTGCGCAGCGCGTTATATGTCTTATCACTTCTTTCTTGGAGTGCTGTGCTATAGTGGTTTGATTAGACAAAACACAACTAGATTTGCAAGAAGCGTGCCGCCTTTAATATGTCACTTTTCGTCCGAAATGTACCTATGTAACTGTAATGTACCTACTACTGAATGAAGCTCGTTACTTTGTCAGTGGCAAGATCCAGCAATACCCTGACAGGAACAGAAAATATTATCAGTAAATTTGACAGCTTCTTTATATCTCGTTTTATTAATTGTGTTCAAGTCTTTTGTTCGGTCCGGTCCGTTTCTATAAGAACGTCTATCTAAAGTAGCACAGGTACCGTTCAACTTGAATTGTGAAAAAAACTCAAAATGTCAGCCCACTCACGTCCACGAATGGACATAGGCCTCCCCAAAAGGCCGCTAACAATTGGTCTTCTATATCTTCCTCCGCCAATGCGGGCTCGCCGTCTTAATAAGATCGTAGTAGTACCACCCTGTTTCGTGGCCACCACTCTAGGACAAAAAAAAGACAAGCTTCAATTATTTACACCGCAACCAAGCCCAAATACCACTTCCACTGGAACGCATTTCTCTATTCCGTGATATCAAGGTATTGATTCTAGTTTACAAAGTTCACGCCATCTAGTGCAGATTTGTTGAACTAATCCAACATGGCCGACGGAGAATCGGCGAGGATAATACTGGTTTAGGGTGTCTTGGTAATTACAGCAATCTGGCAGACTATTATACAGCTTATATGTGTGACCTGCGCCAGTAATACAGATGTAATGTTTAACGTGAATGTCTAATGTTAGTGTTACCTAGCAAGATTCGTGGCATCTTCAATTTGTCCCTTCTCAACCGAAATTCTCGAGTGGAGACCGCGTCTCGGCAAACGGAGTTTAGAACGCCTTCAGGTAAGGTGGATTGATGTTTTGTGCAAGATATCTGGAAACTGGATACGAGAAGCCGAAAACAAATCACAGTGGCGTGCAATTGGAGATGCCTATATCCAGCAGTGGACTAATAGAGGCTGATGATGAACCAAAATTAACGTGCGGTCGGCCAAGAAAGTGGTCTATCACTGATCATGACGTCTCAAAAATATCAATAAGGTAGAATTGTCATTGGTTCCGACCAAGGATCCTTCCTTAACTTGTAGCAGGGAAGCGTGTACTAATGGGACTCTTTTTCAGAGCCCACGTTCAGATGTGGAAGTCGTGTGGCTGATGATACTGTTGGAATTTAGTGTTCTACTTTTATCCACTGGCCACAAGATCCTTGCAACATAAGGACCCCGACCAATGGCCTTGGAAACGAATTACTTTTACTATGACGAATTTTAGGAAAATTCGAAAAAAAATCCATACTGATAGAAAATATCATCTTCCGAGGCAAAAAATTGTCTATTTTGTATGAAGATGATTTTTTATTTGCGTTTCGTCGCATTTCGCCATAGTAAAAGTTGTTCATATTATTGACGAACCCAACAACGTTTCTAAGACCATAGCTCGTGGTCCTTTTACACTCAGTAGAGAAATTGCATGTGTCAAAATGTAAATTGATGACGCGACTCATTTGAGATTATTTCTACGTATTCCAATACGATAACAACCAACAAAACATTTCAGTACAAAATCAGTTGTTCGATCTTCATCTGTAAATGCGTAAGTTAGGTAGGTATATCTTATTTCATTCACTAGTCTGTAAGAATAAGTTTCTCTTTTCATGTTAACCGAAAAAAGTAGGTATTCTAAATGACCTAGCTGCCAGTCAAGGTCATCTCCCACATCGTGGTTTTGTTCCTAAACAAAGGAATTTTATTTGCGTGTCTCCATTGCGCGGAATAACAATGAGCAGAGATCCTATACAATCGATTTGCATACGTATTATGCCCGTACATAGAGTAAGAAAATGCGTCAATCACTGTGTTTTCCGGTAGTGTCTACAACATTAATTTCTTGTGTTACTCCATGGATACCATTGTCAGAATATACATACATACACTTCCCGCACGGTCCTGACATACCCCTTTCGCTTCATCTACATTTCATACAATATGATCTCCGGTTTTGAGTACTTTTCACGCCACATTCCGCCAGGACATCACCAATCTGGTCGATGTATGTCCTTCTGGGGCGACCTCTAAGCACCCGGCCCTCTTATATCATCCTTCCATTCATTCATACTTTTGTTAATTGACTTTCATCCATCCTCTCAACAATAGTGAGATCTGAACGAAAAAATGTTCGTATTTAAATGGGACCATACAGAAAACCGTGTGGTGACGGCGAATAGAATACATGTGTCACCACCCCAGCTCAACTTTTCCCGTCTTGGAGGTCGTAAGAGCCGACCGAGGGAACTCTCCAGAGGAGCAGCGCTCTCTGTGAGTTAAACCATAACATCACTGCGATTGCCAACCCGCCTGCCAAGCGTGGCGATTATTGGCATTCCCCCCCTCCTCAAGAGATCAAGGAAATCATTAGGGGAGGCCCACGTCCAGCAGTGGACATCCTGTGGCTGATGTTGTTGTTGACCCAGGAAGCAAAGAGATTAAAATAAATATAATCACGAAAATCAGTTAGGCTAGTCAATAGTTATGTTTGGTAATAAAGAAACAAAAATATATTTTTATAAAATACGGACTCGACAGACGTTGTCCTGTCTTAACCTAGGGTGGCCTGTGCCCAGCAGTGGATGGCATTTTTTTCTTTCATAAGGACCTTCTGCTATCATTAATAAGCACAACAAAGAAAGAATTAGCGAAATCGGTCCACCCGTTCCGGAGTTATGGAATGACAACGAACGACTAGTGGACGCCCCGCGATTTCATTCGTGTAGTTTCAGTATGTCATGCAAACTATATAGCACCCTCTATACTGCACTAAGTCCCACAGGGACGGGATAAAAACTCTCCCTTATTCTCGTGGTTCTAAGCTACGTCCCCACCAATTTTCTGCCTAATCGGTTGAATCGTTCTTGAGTTATAAGTGTTGTAACAAACCCGTCTTTGTATTATATATATAGATAACCTCCTCCATTTCTGAAGTCGAGTCTTAAAACAGACACAAGAGTATTCACCGAATACGAATACAATTTTCAAAGACACTCCCGAACTTGCCTAGAATTAGAATACTTCTTCGTATTTCGGGTTGAAATGGCGAACGCGTCGAAAGTAATTTTCACCTTGTACCGAATTTGGAAACAAATATCGTACCTAGGCACAGGTTATTTTGGAACGAATTCCCAGTGTACTAAGGTTTCTAATAGCTAACTTTGCGTTGGTGCCTTCACTCGGTATCAATGGAAAATGAAACTTTTGTGCGTAAGATACGACCATATAGAGGAGTTTGAACAATAAATACTTTTGAACAAAACAAAAAGCTTCTAAACCGAGACTAAAAGGTACCTATTTACCTACCTCAATTGTTTTTGTTAAAGTACTGAACTAAGCACTTTATAAAAATGTTCATGGAAACACCGTAGTAATTGGTTTAATATTATTAAAACAGTAAACAGCTCGCAGCTAATATTATTAAAACACTAAACCCTTTCCCGGTGAAAATTCGGGATGATAATTACTATTGGTGAACCGTGGACATTCGGAAGTGCCTCTGCCTATCCCTCTTTAGGATTAAAAGACGTGAAGAGTATTAAGTTTATTGTAATTACTATTATTACCATAATCAGTACCTATATTTTTTCTTCTCAAGAATACTAGGTCATATTATGAATAACCTAGCCTGTTTTTCGTGGCTTTTTCATCAGGACTAATACATGTGTTCTAGGAATAACTTAATATTGTTCACCGGGTATTTAGGCGCGAATATAATCAAAGCCAAGCGAGCTCGGGTAATATTGAGTTATAATTTCTGTGCGCGTTACATTAAAAAATGATCTGTTCCAGGAATATCTGTTTTTCAAGCTAATAAAGGAACGTACAGTTATGCCCTTTGATATCAAAGCGGTGTAGACAGAGTTTTCCGTGTATATATGAAAATATGGAGAACATTTCCGTTTCATAGTTGAGCTGCTGTTGCCTAGGTGGGTATCTGTCTCTAACAGTGACGTGCACTGACTTATACGACAAGTTGGGCAGTAATACCCAAGGATTGACACATTATGTATAGGTAACTTGCCTTTGCGTTAGAAAGGTACCTACCTACTCGCCCACACAACACAGGAGCTTCGTCAGCCTATGTCGTGAGTACAACAAAAAAGGATCTAGCAATAACTCTATTATTAGGTCGGGTAAGCAAGATATTGAGGTAGGCAGTGTCTTTTTGCCTGTATGGTGTGCACGCCACTGATCTCTAAGGGCCTTACTAATAATGGCAGTATTACTATTTCAAAGATACACAAAGCTCAACTTAACTTGTCAGTTGTATGTCAAATATGGAATAACCAGTTCAAGTAAACCTGTAATAACCGTTGTATAAGTGACAACGCGTTTATTGGTAAGGGGGTAAATGTTGAGTCGTGGTTTCGAGTCTAGCTAAATGCTACGACCTGTCTGCATAAAAACTCCTATGGAGAGGCGGTAGCGACGTGTGGTCCCATGCAACCCTAAGCCGCCAGCTTAGTTTCCCGCGTGTCTCAAGAGGCAAAGCGAGGGCCACCAGACCAATTCTTTGAAAATCACCTAGAAGCAGTGGCGTGCACTGGCTTTTACGACAAGGTAGGCAGTAATCCCCAAGGATTGACACCTATGTATAGGTAACTTGTCTTTAAGAAATATAGGCACCTACCTGTGTGTTTGTGGGTGAGTAGATATTCACCCACAAACACACAGGACCTTCGTTAGCCTATGTCGTGAGTACAACAAAAGAAAATATCTAGCAATAATTCTATTATTAGGTCGGGTAGCCAAAACACTAAGGTAGGCAGTATCTTTTTGCCTATATGGTGTGTACGCCACTGCCTAGAAGTCACCAGATATACACCGCCGATGGCAATCGGATCGGCTTTAGACGGTGTGAGTCCGAAATAACCCAGTCAGGAGAAACCTGCATACCATTTAGGATTGGAGTCGCGGTAGCGTTTAGGCAAATGGTTTGGTGATCTGTTCTTTGCGTAGCCGTGGAGAAATGCCTCTGTCTACCCATTTTAGGATTCTAGGACAAAGGCGTATTTTTCATTGCGTTTCTTGTCGTCTGAAATTCCAAGTGAAGTTAGACGGGAGATTTTCACTTCACTTCACTTTTTGTCAAAATTGTGAAATAAATTGGCGAATTGACACTTGGGCGAAGCAAATGCCCATGGTTAACCCAGCTTAGATATTTATTTAACCTAACTTAACAGGGGACCGATTGCCGTTACGGAATTTTTTTTTCGGCTCTGAAGATGAATACACACTTCACGCTTTTTAATCCCAAAGCGGGGTAGACAGAGACACTTGCAAATGCCCAGCGTTCATTGTGCGTACAGTACAACACTTTGTGGTGTGCGAGTTTCACCACGATGTTGTCCTTCACCGTACGAGCGTTGCGTTGCGTACAAATACTCTAAAAAAGGGTCCCAATGGTACACATCCAGTAGCCGGACTCGAACCCGCGACCTCCCTGTTGCAAGTCAAGTACCCGACCAACTGGACCACAGGCGCCTCGGAAGAAGAGAAAGCCCTGTATAGTCAGTCTTGAACCCACAATCACCGGATTGTAAGTCCAAAGACTTGTCCACTGGTCTACAGACGCTCTCAATAAAAAACTAAAATTATTTTCTTTTCCAATATCACTATTGTAAGTACGAACTAACTTACCTTATTCGTGTGTCTATTTACCGAAAAAACCAGCGAATGAAATTAGCCAGAAAGATGTGCTACCTACATGTATTTTTTTTTGTGCGCACAGTACAAGAAATGTTATTACAGGTAAGGAATGTAGGCACTGAAGTGTTTCTACAAGCACGCATGACAAGATAAAAGGTAATTCTTAGTAAATGTACCTACAAGGAAAACAACACATTGTACTTACTAACGCAACGTATAATTCACGAGTAAATAACGTATTATCTAGCTAAACTGTCACGCATGAGTCATATGACAAACAAAGCACTTGACTAACAAATAAAAACAATACCCAAAGTTGAAAAACCATTTCAACACTCCTGAGCAAAAATTCCAAAAATAAATCTTTAATCTTACTAATATTATAAATCGGAAAGGTTTCTTTAAAACGTTTCTTTAAAAAATGAATATCTGTAATCCTTTCTTCCTTACTAATATTATAAATCAGAAAGTGAGTTTGTTTGTTTGTTCCGCTTTCACGCCGTAACTACTGAACCGATTGCTTTGAAATTTTGCATACGTATAGTTAGAAGTCCGGTTTAAATAATAGAGTACTTTTTATCCCGGAAAAAAATTATATTCCCCAGGGAAAACAAAAATATTCCTTTATACCGCAATAGTCCACGCGGGCGAAGCCGCGGGCGGTAAGCTAGTAAATTATAAAGATAATTCATCATTATAAGTCACATCACGTCAACTGCTGAACGAGGGCCTCCCCTAATGATTTCCATGATAATTTGTGGGGAAAAGCTAATAAATAATCACCACGCTTGGCAGGTGGCTTGGCGATCGCAGCGGTGTTGGGGTTTCTTACAGAGAGCGCTGCTGTCCGTCCTCTGGAGCGAATAGAATACATGTGTCACCACCCCAGCCCAACTTTTCCCGTTGTGGGGGTCGTAAGAGGCGACTGATGGAACTCTCCACAAAACGGGCGGCAGTGCTCTCTGTGAGTTAAGCCACAGTCGCCAACCCGCCTGCTAAGCGTGGTGATTATTGATTGCTTTTCCTTCCACATGATGGAAATCATTGGGGGAGATCCGCTTGGGCGTTATGTGGCTGATGATGATTATGAGGATGTATTTTTTTTTCTTGGCTCTGATGTTCAGCTTTTAAGCCGACTATTCTGCCACAAACAATGTAGTTCTCTTCGTGTGCAAGTTATAGTATAGTCATAGTCTAAAGACGTCAATAGTCAAAGTCGTGTCAAAAACACATTAAAATGTGAGGGTGGACCATCACATTTCAATGCTGCGTGGAACATTATACGGGAATAACAAATTGATCAAATAGGAGTCCTCTCCTTTACTTGTCACTCTCACTACATTATTTTTCATCACCACCAGACTATAACACTAAATCCACCACAATAATTATTAACACAATAATTGCAGCGAAAAATTAATTTTGAAAATGAGAAATAAAGGACGCCATTTGCATCTCATCGCTTCCCGTCACAAAGTCCTAAAATCAATCCCTGTCCCCAATTACCAAAACACGTGAATTAGCAGAAAACCTAAATCACTACTTCTTTTTTAAATTGACACCGTCAAATGAGAAGAATAATAAAATTGACGTGCTCGTCCCGCTAATGAACACCTCGGAAGAAATAATATTAAACACAAACGATAGTAGCCAACGTACGGGAGTTATGATTGCTGAACTACGTGATCTGAAAGTTCCAGCCATTTTGAACTGAGCTAGAGATACACAATGGTTATACTTACTTTCTTAACCCGACTGTCGGAGATTCCATTGACTATTTCATTGGCCCATATCTTTATAATGAAATTAACAAAAATCATTACATACACAACTCTTCTTATTGACGGGCCCGTTGGTGTAGTGGTCAGCATGTCTGCCTCTATTCCGTAGGGTCGTGGGTTCGATTCCCACCGCTGACAGGTATTTAGGTGATGAGCTTTTAAGTACTTGTCGGGTGTTTTATTTATATAAGTATGTATGTATTTAAAAAGAAAATAAAATGTATATAAGTAAGTATATTTCGTTGTCTGAATTCCTTAACACAAGTGCTGTAGCTACTTAACATGGGATGAAGGCAATGTGTGTGTTGTTGTAAAATATTTATTTATATATTTATTATTACGACTGTAAACTTACAACATCCAAATGGTTATTGGAGTTAAATTACGATGAAACAGAATCTTTATTACCACTAACCCTATAAGAACACTGTCATTATTCCAAACACACAAATACACTCACACACATATACAAACACACATACACACACTCACACTTACACACTATTGGAAAACTGTAACTAGACCTACTAGAGGTACTTAATGTATTCAGTTGAGACAGCATCGAGTGTTAAGTCGTTGCTTAATACAGGTCGCGAAATGCGGCCTAGTAAGTGACCAATTACACTATTATTAGAATAAGTGCATTCCCTGTAATTTCGGGAATATAATTTTTTTCCGGGATAAAAAGTACCCTATTATTTAATCCGGACTTCTAACTTTACGTGTGCGAAATTTCAAAGCAATCGGTTCAGTAGTTACGGCGTGAAAGCGTTATTTAGCCCGACGACGTTTCGACACATTTTAACCGGTTTAAACTACACACATCAAAAGGGATCAAGTACATTTTAGGAGATTGCAATCAAGAATATATATTACAAAAGCTGAATACATTCATAATTTATTCAAAATATGGTGATAAGTCATTGATACAGGCATGGGGAATTAGGTACGCGACCAATCCAGAAGATTAGATTTGATTTAATAAATTAGATTTTTTTAGAGCTAAAAATGTTCTTGATCCCTAGACACTTTTGATGTGTGTAAAATAACAGATATGCCTTGATGCGCAGCAAGGGACAGAAGATATTATCTCTTACTCTTTCACTACTGTATGTTTTTTATATTGTTGTCTCGTTTTATTCTTAACTTAGGATTGCCAATCTAGTTGTTTTTGGTCTGAGGTGTTAGGTGGAAGCACCCACCATCTCAAATGCGACCCGTCACCGCCGCGGCTTACTCTTCCATTTGCACTTCTACGGGCACTACATCAAGACTTCTACGCTATTTTTCAATTGCACATTTTACATTAATAGTATACATGTGTTGCAAGTTGCAATATGTATGCATTGGAATGCAGTGCAATGCATACATATATGTATTTTTTCTTCTTATTTCTATACCGTCTTTAGTTAAATAACTATGTGGGATCCAAGACAGAAGGCTAGCCCTCCCCGGGATCTAGCCCAGTCGTCACTGATTGAGCTCTTCTGTTCTGTGAGTTCTGGATGCCGCTGTAGATCCTGGCGCTGTGGATCCTGGAATTTTCAGAGACCTTGTTTCTGTTAGTAATTACAGATGGCGCTAGCCGCATAAGGGGGGTTAAATGTCAACGAAATAATTAACTTCAAGGAGTCAATATTGAAAGTGACGGTATTTTTTTATTGTTTGTTTACATGTTACAAAAGTGTTTACTGAAGTTTGAATAATTTTCTCAAATATAAAAAATAACGTACTAAAATATACATCAAAAGTGTCTAGGGATCAAGTACATTTTAGAAGATTGCAATTAAGAATATATTTTACAAAAACTGAATTCATTCATAATTTATTCAAAATGTGGTGATAAGTCATTGATATAGGCATGGGGAATTAGGTAGGAGACCAATCCAGAAGATAAGATTTGATTTAAATAAATTAGATTTTTTTATAGCTAAAATATTCTTGATCCTTTGACACTTTTGATGTGTAGTAGATGTGACGACCACTAGCGACATCTAGATAAGGATATTTTTTGAGTTTGAAAATTCCCATTGTAACCTCATCGGGAAATATATGACTACAGCTATAAAGTCCACTGCTTTATTCCTGAATTCAACCGCCGACTGAAACGAAAAGAAGGAGGTTTCACAATTTAACCGTATATAGAGGTACAAGACATTCTTCATCATATAATCAATACATAGTGTAAAACAAAGCCTGAGAAACTGTTGGCCTCTTCATTAAGAACAATTTTTACAATGGCGACAATGCGGGGAATAAAAAAAAATTTTCGTCTCCATACAAAATAGACAATTTTGTGTCTCGTGAGACGATATTGCCCGGGGTCCTTTTACACGCTGTATTATGAATAGTAGATATCTACTATCATATACACATTCGAATACGACATTAATTTACCTCCAAAATTGCTCGACATGATGTATATTGCTCGAGTATTGATTGGCATACGATGAAAGGTAAAATAATTTAACGCTCCATTTCTCAAAGGGCGGTATTACATCGGGAAAAAAAGCAAATAACTAATGTCGTAAGAAATGTCGTTATTTCTGGAAAGCAATTTTAGATTCCAATAATATTGTAATAAACTCATATCTAAAAGAGTATCGCTTGTTACATCACTAAGCAACCAGCCCCCTTACTATAAGGCCTGAAAGTGATATTGTTTCTGCTCCGTGACAGTGACAGAGTTATACCACTCACGTAGCACTATCCCTGTCACACATCGATAACAATGTTACTATAAGACCTCGTGGTATGGGGGCGGAAAGTTGTGGGCTCGTTTTCGACTATACAGGGGACTAAGTCGGTTATACTCTCGTAGGTGCATCGCTCTGTCGCCGCAGCTTACATGTTTAGGGATATAGTTTAACATGCTTTCTTTTTTTAATGTTTAATTAGTAATAATTAGCTATAATCCCGTTATGTAAGCTT
>SJJU01029451.1:0-10093 GCA_012932125.1 Conopomorpha cramerella | reverse complement strand
CGACTGTACATTAACTACATTAAAAGTTATTTCTGTACTTCCGGCTCGGTGCGGTGATTCGTCGGCGATCTGACACATGTTTACCTGCGCACGCGCCCGCATTCAGGTGACTGATCGGTGTAAATAGTTTATTTGGTCTGATGATTAGCAGATTTTAGATTTGTTTTAATATAAAATTATTCTGTTTTTATGGTTCATGTATGGTATTCAATATGACCAGCTTTTTTATTATACAACGTTACATGCGTGTAAAAGGACCCTTTTTTCACGACGACCTCGGGAGATGACATTTTGTTGGGATGGTCAAAATGACCAACTTTACTATGGAGATAATGTGGAGAAATGGAAAAAAAAATGTGTGTGTTGTATGGAAATGAAAAAAAATGCATTTCCTCGCATTGTCGCCATAGTAAAATTTGTTGATATTGACGAGCCCAACAAAGTTTGTAATACCATTATTCGGAGTCCTTTTACATGCAGTATGTATAAGGAAATGCCTGTAAAATGCGTAAAGGTATATAAATAATGATACAGATATTATAACACAATATTGTTCACCGGGTATAGGCGCGAATATAATCAAAGACAAGATCTTACCGTTGTTATTTTACTCGACGTTTCGACGCAGTGGACTTATAGACTACCCGGTGAACAATATTGAGTTATAATGTGTGTTTCATTAAAAAAATATACTAGGTAGTTTAACATTTTGATATTATAATTCAGTGAAAGATACTGATAGAATAAATAACTACGGTATTCGAAAGCATCGACGCAGCTTCACGATGTTAAAACCACGTAAGTTGTTTTCACTAGACAAAACTGAACGTATACTGCGCAAACATGTAAATCCTCAACGTAAACCACAAACACCTATTTCGAGGCACGATCACTTCTAATCCCTCCTACGAGCTTCGGTTTATTTTCATATTTTTTTTCATAATATTGTTGATTTTCCATGATACACTGTCTATGGAGAAATCGATAAAGTTTGAGAGAATAATATGAGGTTTTGGTTCCGTAGAGTATACGAGTAGGTACAGTGAATTACTGCCAGAGTGATACATTATCGAATATTTTCAAAATGGCTGTGTGTGTACAGTGTACAATTTATCTAGTAAAACATTATTGTAGTAGTATCTAAGAAATTATATGAATAGGTAGTTTGCTGTGAGGTCAGGATTGTTCTCACTATATCAATAGTAGTGACTTGTAACCTATATTATGTTCACCCAGACTTCTTTTTCAGCAACTATCTTTTCATAATTTATGGTGATAAATCAATGAAATAATTGTACGAAGGAAAAGAAGTTCTTGGGGCAAAATTTCGTAGAACTATGGACAAGGCACGCAATTTTATTAAGTATAGGCACATAAGTTACAGGTGCAAACCGCCAGGATGTGGAATGACTTGACTGAGTTTGTGTTTCCTGCGCAGTAAAGTCTGAAGGTGTTCACGGGTTAATAGGCACCTAATGAACAAGTGTGCTCCATCGCAAACCACATAGATGCTTAACAACAGCCAAGATGGTGCTCAAACACTTGTTCACTGTGTTTTAAATATATAGATGTACATATATACTCGCGTCGTCGAGTATGACAAGTGTCAAATCCATATATTTAATACAATGCTCTGCAATGCCTCGATCCATGGATCACCTGCTCGTCTGCCCCTCGTGCCCCGACACCTGCACGCTGCAGTACCTGTACGAGGCCACAGATAACGCTGTGCGTGTGGGATACTGCTCACAGAACATATGAGGACACACACGCTGTCGACTCGAAAAGAAGAATACAATGTCAAATTGATAATACTTCTGGTAGATGAGGACAAATCTCGGAAAGTGTCTCGGTTGCACTGAAGATAAGCACTGTTACTAGCAATAATCTTAGCTGCCTGCTGAACCCTAAATATCGATTCATTCAAAAAAGATCGTTGTTTAAGTGCTTTATTTCAGTAATAGACACAGTTGTTATGACTGGCCGGAGTTGGGCGCCGCTTGATGCGCTAGTGCAGAAATATCAAAATCACTCTTTCACAATTTTGCTTTGAGTCCGCCCTTTTCGAGGCATTCACTTTGATGTTCAACAATTTTTTCATAATAGTAATTTATTTTTGCATTACGTATAAATAATTGGAATATGACTGTCCGTTCGGCTTCATCGCTGAAATATTCATGAAGGAATATAATGTTTGGATATTCTTAATAAGACGAAGTATTTTTCCACCTATTCGTTTGTTAGTTAGATTCATTCGATGAATATGTTATTGTTGTATAAAAAATTGATAATTTAAAATTATAAAGCCGTGTAATTGATTAGTACTAAATCAATTTTAATGAACTATGACTAGGCTGAGTTTAATGTGCTTATGAAAGACATGTTTATAATGTTTCATATCTGACGCAAAAATAAATGTAAGAAACGAGCCTGGATACCTGTGGGATTATGTTTCACGCTTTAAACAAAAGTAGACTCTATTCTATTACCAATTATAAAACTACAAAGACTGTTTCGATGCGTTTTTTTAGTAGATAGAGTGCTGAAGCTTTGCCGTGAGGAAGAATTATATTATGTATAATACATGCATATAATAGCAGAGAATTACTATAACAGTATTAACAGTTAATATTGTACACCTATTGGCATAGTACATTGAAGTGTATATCTTACGTAAAATACATTCATACTAAAATTACAAATGCGAAAAAAACTTTGTCTGTCTCTCTTTCACGCCGAAACTACTGGACCGATTGAAATGAAATTTGGTATACAGATAGTCAGATAGTTTATACAGAGTTACGGCGAACCCTGTTGATACAGAACAGGCGAAATCACAACCCTACCACAACAAAACACCGCCCGTCCAACAAGCCTGAGTTCCAAGACCCTACATCGGAACTAATCCCAACACGTTGATTAATATTAGAAAATCTGAGAAACTATAAAGTGACAGCTTATTTTATGTCGCGGAGCGGTCTGACACTAAAACGACGTTATACTAAAATATCAAAGGGGACCGATCGGTTTATAGTCCAGATGAAATAATGGTAGTGCGCGCCCGACGCCCGTCACCAACCAGAGCACAGAATAATGTTGCGACATGCACACATTCGCACGTGTACAGGTTGTTTCGCAATTACACGACACATTTCACGGCGAAAGGGAAATAAGACACCCTGTCCTTGTCTGCAATTAACAAGATTTTTTTATTAGATTTTTTTTTGGGGACACGGTGTGGGCTGCTTGTTTTTTTCTCGGCTAAGGTTGAAAATGTGACAATGAAAGGCAAATTATTAGCTTCTCGTAATACCATAGGTTGACTAGATTAGATAAACGGTATTTCTTACTAATGTAGCCACAAAAAGCCACCCTGAATGAGATGTGAGCAATCTCAATATCAGACCAAATTCAACTAGACTTGCAAGCCGGGTAACAACTATCAGTCTATATTTTCCCCACCAAAGTGTATGGCAAATGATGTACCTCTGGATCCAAACTGTCACTTTTACTACTAATTTTACAGTTTTGATCCACAAATACAATGCTACGCAGTAAGGAACAGAAAATATTTTCACTTACTCTTGGATGGATTCAATTTAAAAAAAAAATACATGGGGTTAACACTTATTACAGTAGAAGATTATACATGAATTTGACAGTTTTAATTAGTTCATTCCATTCGCGTAATTCCGTTATGAAATTACATCTGCATAGTTGAAAATCCTGCAACATTATATCGCAAAGTGACAGATCGATCTGTCAAAATAGTTCGTCGAATTAATTAAAACAATACTATAAAGCCCGATTCTTAGTCTTATTCGACATGCACAAATTTTTTCGTTGTCGTTTTGTGACAAATGCCTGGACACCAGACTTATATACCTGTGACGCAGGTAAGTGACAACTTTAACACACCCTGTATTAACATTATAAGAAGTATTCTACGTTGGCAGCGCAATCGCACGAAATATGCTTTGATCGATACCTGGGGATTATTTTTATGATTCCGTTCATTTATTATCACGTTGGCTTTGAATTGTAATGTTATTTTTTTATTATAAATTTGCGAACAGATGACATAATTATCTAGATGAACAAGGTGACTTTGAAAACTATTTTTGAAGATTAATTGAGGTAATATAGTGTGAGATATAATATCTAGGTAGCTACTTTGAATACTTCAGATTCTACTACAGTATTGTATGAGGTAGGTTATGTACTAGTGACTATAAAAAAACTGTTTACCTACACAATATATATTTTAGTATTTTCACCTAATATTGTAAAAGTGAGACGATTATTCCACTGGTAAATGTGCGTAAAAATTAAAATAGACACGGACATAAAGTTTTAAAGCGAAAATCTACTCTCATTAGAGTAACTTTGTGAATTTGCAATTTAGTATCATTTTATTCCTGTAATAAACGCAATAAAGTGACCATTAGCATCCGGCAACTGTCTTTTCCTGACTTGTGAAACTGTAGAAGAAATACTTGAGCGTGATACAGTATCCAGTATAATTTACTTGACGCTGGAGTCCATCGTATATTGGTTGTGTCACGTGACACTGCGCACGTTTTGTGCGTTGTAAATCATGCGTGGGCGCAACCTAGCGCACCTGTCCCAACAGAATTTAGTGCTCAATTGAAACCTGGTGAAGGTAGGAGACTAAACGTTTGTGTCTGGCACTGAGATCTAAGAATAGGTAGTGTTATATATGAAATGTATCATTTGTTATGACACACGCTCGTGGATTGCTTGTAAGTGAAATATGATTGTAGAACAATAGTGATGTATGCAGCCGATTTTTATTAGAGTCCTATATCTGCTCGCGCTGATTAAGAGATGTAAACCCTTTAAAATCACGTCACAAATCTTATGTGGTATACAGAACCCTATATGAAAAGTGGTGTGCCTATCGCTACTCAATACAAATGTTGGTATGTTCAAATGTGTTTTTCTGAATTCGCGTTCGTTTGTTAATTTTGAATCAAACATATTTCAGAAAAGGGTGCGTATCACAATCGATAAAATTAAAATCCATACTTTCAAAACCCCGAAATTCAAAACCCATAACGCTTTCAACGCAGAATATTTAAACACCGATGTACGTAATCACGAATTTTTTACCACCGAATGGTCAAAATCTGAAAGAATTAAAATACACTACCGAAGACTAAAATACACTACATACAATACCGAAGTATAGAACACCGAAGCACAATATTCATAATGGACAAATGGCGGCAATCCCGCTGGAATGAAAGAAAAAAGGGGGTAGTTTTAGACTCTTAACCCATAGCTGCATAGTGATGTAATTACTACATCAGTATAATTTTCCTCTATTTTTTTTTCTAGCCGTCCCGTCTACAGATATTTTATTCTAAATTATTGTCAAAGGTACAACTAATACGTATGAACGCAGTTTTTGACTTTAGAACACTTTTAATTTTTAATTTTTTTCCCATGATGCGGGCCAAATAATTTAAGAAGGATAGGTTTTTATTCAGACAAAATAAAATCATGCAGTTAAGGGTTAAATACTATTGCAAGTTCGTTGTGAATCACGTCACTCATTTATTCGTAGTGCTTTGGGCAGAAATAATAGGTCAGGTTAGACACGTATAAACAACCAGCGGAGCTTGGGTCGCTTTTTGTAATATTTACTAAAGTTTTTAGGTATTTTGACTATTTGGTACTTAGAATCTTGGTATCTACAGGTTCTTCTTACCAAATTAGGGTATGGATTTCAATGTTATGGATTTAAAATTTTGTAAGTAACCATAGGTGTTTTGATTGTATCTTCTGAACTTCTGTTTTTTAAACTTTCGGTGTTTTTTATGAATTGAAAGCGTTATAGGTTCTGAATTTCGGGGTTTTGAACGTATGGATTTTAATTTTATGGTTTGTGATCCCTTCAGAAAACACTGAAAATCAACAATGTGACAGCTCTTTAAGAACAAATTCCTTCACAATAGTACAAACCCATCACGTTTATAATAGAGGTCCACGCTTTTAAAAATGTATGACTAATATTTTGATCAATTACAATGACGGCACATAAACTATCGAATGAATGGCCTAAAATTATTTTATTGCATCGTGAATGTATACCCCAAGTCTCGTTTACCTTCATAATTCTTTGTTCTTGCAATTTATCATTGCGATCATTTTGTCTTCGGATTTTGAAAAGCGAAATCCTCAACCGAAGCGTGGCCAGACAAAATTCTCTGGTTCGTTTTACATTCTGCTGCGGCAGTAATATTACTGTGGACACTTCACTGCCATGCATCATACCGCGCAATGACAGGAGCTAATCTCATACGCCGTTTGCTTTGGTAAATACCCTGTTGTGCTATTTGCCTAGCCTGTGGTTTCTGAAGACTTGTTGGAGCAGTAAAAATTAAGCGCTGAAAATTATGAGTTACGAGTGTTATGGATGTTGTTCGGCTGCCCGTAACAAAACAACAGTAAAGATTATATAACTATAACTACGTGTCAACACGAGGAACCAAAAGTGAATATTGGTAAATATATCATCATGTATCTATTGAACACAATTAGGTACAAGAACATATGGTTAAATCGGAAGTACATATGTGTCTTTACGCCCCAGGAATTTAGTACCTGAGTAATTCTTTTACTGTGTTTTGAGACCTGGAAAGAAATTTCGGAAACCAACATTTTAAGTCTAGTTAGTTCAAATGTGATGGAATAACAACCATAAAAATAATAGATATAATAAAAGGACGCGGGTGCTCTCTCGTATCGGACTTTAGAGCTTATTATCAGCAAATTAAGCATACTTGACAAGTCTCCCAATTAGCACTCAAAATATTCTGAAAGTTGTATTTTAAAGAACCATCTGACGTACGACAAGAATTATTGCATAATTAATTCGTCACAGCGAATGAACTTTAGGAATCGTTCAGTTATTTATGTGACGGTTGTTCGTTGTCGCGTCTCCAAATACTTGTATGTTTCTTTTTCTTTTCTCACATCCTCGTTTTGTTTCCTGCGAGTTCTCTTTGTTTTCGGAAATCGAAAAATGAACTTGGACAGCTGCACTCTCCAATGGGTACCTCGGCCGGATGTTGGTGCTTCAACATTTTATTATTGTTCCTTATTTAATTTCAACACGAAACCACTCTCCTACCAATGCATTCCAAATACGGTATTCCCGTATTGTGTCCATAAATAGAAGGCAGGTACGAGCATAAATCGTGCGCCAGCACAGGACGGTTACCCACATTCCTGTTCCAGATTTAAATCACACGATGTTCTAATTTCGAACTTTAGGTCAACGGGTGTCTCAGTCATGTTTGTTGTTTCTGATAATGGGATGCGTTTGTTGTGTACCTGCACATTAAAGAGATTTTTTTCAACTTTTAATGGTTAATTTTACTTGCAGCAAAAATCACAATGTCAACATCTCATTCCGTGCACAAAGTGTATGTAAATGCATTACATCGAATGGCATACATGTACCGTCAGCAATCGCAAATTCTCACCAAGAATCTGCAAATTTGATCCCACAGTTTCAGCATTGCTGTATGCGTAAATAAAATGTACTAGACCGCCACCCAGGGTTAGAAGCTACATCCTGCAATTCCAAAGTCGATCAGTGAACCGCTATCCCACGTAGAACGACCACCAGATGGTCGTTCTACGTCACCAAAATCTATGTTCCTTCATTAAAATTTCATAGCGATGTTAGCGTTTCTATCATAAATATAGTAGCTATTCCTATGATGTATCTCATTATCGTTTTAATGCCCCGAAGTGTACGTGCAAACGGCGCTGATTCCAGCAAATAGGAAGTGGTTAAACATAGCACTAAAAGGCTGTGCACAAAGCGCAAGCAAGAACCACCCGACTATCTGCCGCCTAAACAGTTTTAATGATTTGTTTATATGAAACATGGATTACGAAAAGCGAAATAGAGGCGGAAAATGCTGAGAGAATTTTCAATAGACAAGCCACGTCCATTTATTTATTATGCACATGTTGACTGGTGGCATGTTGATCCCTATGTTGCTTGTTCTAAGATTTATATAGGTACAGGAAGTGTAAAGTAATACATATGTGGTTAACTTTCAAATCACGGGGCACATTATTTCGAAGGATAAGCAGCCCTGAAAAGATTTTATCGGCGAAGATATAGAAATGATAAAGGTTTATAACTAAATTCAAATTCATTCGGACTAGTCATTGGATTCGCGAGTTAGGTAATGCAAAATTCTTGTATATGTTGTAATGTGCTTTCGTTGCTTGTTGTTTTGTGTTCGATACTCTTTTTGTGGTACAAAACATCATTACCAGGGAACACGGATATCCAAAAAATGTTGACGAAAAACCCAACATATGATACCAGCAATCATTGTTCTTTCTTACATATGTATTCCCATTTTGTATTTATGCTGGAAGTGTTCATTACATTACAAGTTCCTTACAAAGACACCACGAAACAAAAGATCCAAAATTACGCCTCGTTCCAAATATTTCTTGGAATATATTGCCCCCTCTAAGTATTTTACGATCCAAGTGTATTTCGGAAATCGGGTTTATGTTGCCAGGTGTAACTTTGTAGTTGCTGCCGGTGTTTACCGATGTTTAGTTGCCTGATCGATATAAAAATGCACTAAATACGGATTTTAATCGCGAAATACGATAGTTTTGTAAAAACTATAAATTCCCTTAACGTTCATTGCCTTCTTACTGATATTACTGTTCGCTTGTATGGACTTTATGTCTGTCGCTTACAAGACACATGTTTGTTCTTTTTATACTGTATATTTAGAAGCGTCCGTGGGAAAAGATAATGTTTAAATTTTTTATTACTTTCATTATTGGTGATCATAATGAAAATATGAGCACAGCAATGAGAGGTTTTTTTTATTATTCTGTATGTACATAATGTGTGTTTTAACGATATCGAATTCAGAGCAACTGAAAATGAAAATGGATGAATTGCTTCAGCAGATGATAGAATACATTTTTTAGTTTGTAACAGTAAAACGTGAAAAAACACGAAACAAACCGATATTACGAGCATTTAGTGTTGAAGCTTCTTAGTATCCACATACGATTTCAGTAAACAATGAAAAGTTTGTTATGCATTAAATTCTTTAGATTTATTTGAGATATCTTCATAAGAAAAACTCTTACGAAAACTGAGCAATACTAAATACAAACCTCTACCTACCTACCACAGGGATCTTCCCCAACCGTAGGTACACTTACGCTTAAAACATTTTATTTGAGACCTTCTTAGAGTTCAGACATTCTTAGGAACTGTTTACGTTGTATTGCCTAGAAAAAGGCAATCAAGGAAACAGTAGCTCCTGGAATCCCAGCGTGAGCTGCTATTGTTCCTGTGCTCTTAGTCATTAGAGTCCAGTTTCCTATGATTGTTTAGTTTAACCAGTCCCAAACAGTACCTGTCGCTGAGATCCGTGACGTGGGCATCCATCCAGATCTTGTTTAGATGTCTAGGTCATGAGATAGAGAAATTGGAATTGGTTTTCTTTGTTGACAGTTTTCCACTATCTGTAGCCGTGATTTTCAGAAAGGTAAAAGATATTGGATAAAATTTCCACTGACAATTTCTTCTATTTGCTGCGGTTTGTGTTGTGTCTGTATTATGTTTTGTTATTGTTTTTAAAATATCAGTATAGGAGGTTGCACATGATTACAGTACAGTTTAGAAATGTTAATAAAAATCTTCAGTTACGGGGTAATTCTAGGTAGTCAGTAGGTACTCAGCCCTGTAGTTCCGGGTGTATAGAAAAGAATAAGAGTACGGTATCTCCTGTCTGGCGTATTAGACGTCCTATAAGAGGTCCTTGGGGTCGTTATTAGTTGTCAGAGTTGGGTTACCGGTATCTGCATGTACGGCCCCAGAAGGGCGGCGGTAAAAAACTTCTTCTAACACTGGCTTCGACGCTGTATACTCAAAGGAAAGCAACTGGTATCCTTACTTTGACAAACCATACCATTATCGAAAAAGTTCGAATATACCTATACCAACATGGGCGTATCTATGAATACGTTTTTCATAGTTGATCCATGTTCTCACCCAGGTACCTCT
>SJJU01029435.1:0-12061 GCA_012932125.1 Conopomorpha cramerella | reverse complement strand
CCACCTTGCCTGAGGGCGTCCTACACTCCGTTTGCCGAGACGCGGTCTCCACTCGAGAACTGGTTTGCCCCAACGGTCATCGGTTCTACGGCTAAAATGGCCGGCCCACTGCCACTTCAGCTTGCTAAAACTATGAGCTATGTCGATGACTTTGGTTATCTGACGGATCACTTCATTTCTGATTCGATCCTTCAGAGAAACGCCGAGCGTAGCCCTTTCATAGAACGCTGTGCGACTTTGAGCTTGTGGGCCAGCCGTGACGACGCGTCGACGCCTTTTACGCCTACGTATTGGGGATACGAGTACAACTGCCCCCCTAGCACAGCGCTCCAAGAAAGAACTGACAGGACATATAACGCGATGCGATTTGTTGAAACAAGTTGAGTCGCACGAAGCGTGACATAACAACCAATCAGATTGCGCATTTATTCTACGTCGTGTCTTTCTTGACGCGCGTGCTAAGCCTGCTGGTATAATTAATTCTTTACGACAGGAATTACTTACATCATAAATATTATGCGAACCGAACGGTTTGCTTCTACTCCCATAGAGCGAACCGCGAGGGTTTGGAATTACTTGCCGGAGTTTGTGTTTCCTGCGCAGTATAGTCTGGAGGTCTTCAAATCACGAGTAAATAGATACCTAATGAACAAGTGCGCTTCATTGTAAACCACATCGCTGTTTAACATCAGGCAGGATCGTGGATCTATTTAACCGGCTTTTAAAGAAAAAGGAGAGGTTCTCATTCTTCTCTTTTTTTACATTCGCTACCCAAAACTTTCAACTGCATTGCACCGATGTTCATAGAATCTTTTATTTTAATGCTGGTGTTTCCCGTTTGGTGCCATTAAAGTTAAATTCAGTTCCGACAATGGCATTTATGAAGACACTGTGCATCTGTCAAATTTTACTGATTGAAGTCGGTTCTTTTTTCTTCAATTTAATAATATTGAAGTGATCTTCATTAAATTTTATCTTTATAATTAAAATCTTCATTAACGGCGATGGGCTCACCCCCTGTCACGTTGGGTTAAATACGCTTGGTGAACCATAGGTATTTGGTTTAGCAAGTGCCTCTGCCTACCCCTCTTTCGGATTAAAGGCGTGAAATGTATTTTTTTTTAAATTTTATAATATTGAAGCGACAGTAGTCGATATTAACTAAAACACTGCATCATAAGCCATGGTGAATATCTAGCCATAATACAGAACAGACATTGTGAAGTATTGGTACAAGGGGCGCGTGCAGCATATTGTTTTAATGACTAATTGATTTAGATTTGTTTGGCAGACTGAGAGAATTATAATTATGGGCCCAGTTCCCTTGAAAGCCTTTGGTTTAAGTTGCTCGTTCGCATAAAGTAATTTCGGGTTATCTTAGAAGGGAAGGATGTTCACATTAATTACTGCGCCCAAACTGTTCCTAAAGTGTATTTAATCGTATTAATTTAATAAATATTAGTATTTATGAAATTCTCTTCTCACAGTGTTTGTTACCGCATTCCTGCGAAACGGATTGACCAATTTTTATAAAATTTTGTGTGAATATTAATTAGGTCTGACAACCAACTGTCTATGTTTCATACCTACTAGGTGTTTTTTCCAACGCATGGGGTACATAGGTGACATCTGGGGAGGAAAGGAATATGGCAGATCGGACCTATTATTTTTATATTTTTGACAATAGTCGGAACATACATGAAACACTATTTTGTATTGTCATCAAGTGCTGGCTCCCTTCACGGCGCTTAATCTTGTTTATAAAAATGAATTGCGGTTCGTTAGTCTCGCTAAAACTAGAGAACGACTGGACGGATTTGGCTATTTTCGGTTTAAAAGGTTTATTTCATCCAATACACGGGGTACAAAAGCTTATGGCAAAACAAATGTTTGCCGAGACAGCTAGTGAGTTAATAGATATAAAATACACAACATAAAGTTAATAAATATAAACGCTATGAAAGTTGTAACACTTTTTTTAAAGTTCACGTTGAGAAAATAAAGCGTTTTCCAATAAAATAACATCTCGACTCTTCATTGCGAGTGAAATCGAAAAAGTTGAGCCGTTGTTTGGCTTATATAACCCGTTTAGAGACTTTGAAAGTCGTTGCATCGATCAAAGTGGATTGAGCAATCTTTTCATACGAATGATGTACAATTTACTTGATATCTTCCAGAGGAAACTTTTTGTTACAAACACAAGAAAAGTTAAATAATCAAATAAATGCCTAAGGTCCGACAAGCTTATTTTGGCGCGTAAGTGATTAATATTTCATGTGATATGTCGCCACTTCTACACTTCTTATTTGGTTTGTTTTAGGTGCGATTTTTCAACAGATAATCGGAGTATTCTCCATCAAAACACGAGTCAAGATTGGCTAATATTGTGTGCCAATTTTGTTTGTAACACGCCAAAAGATCCTTGTCGCACCGTTATTGCTTCAAGCGATTGACTTCATTATATCAAGGATATCCAAAAAGAAGGGAAATAGAAATAATGTAAGGAAGTAAATGATTTACTAAGAAAATGCCCACTGTTCACTTATCGTTAAGAGGAACGCCCACCGTTCACACAGCTTCAGAGTAGCTAGTATCTAAATCTAAATATATAAATGGAAAAGCCAACTGACTGACATATCAACGCACAGCCCAAACGGCTAAACGTAGGCACTTGAAATTTGGAACGGACGTAGCTTAGGTACCGTAGGGGTGCACTAAGAAAGGTATTCCAGAAATTCCCACGGGAACGGGAATTAACGGAAAAAACTTTAGTATGAAATCTAAACCGCTCAAGTTAGACGCTTGCAATTTGGGATGCAGGTACTACTAAACTACGCGAATGAAATCGCGGGACGTCCACTAGTCGTCGTATAAGATTTATCACCATTTAAATGCATTTTAGATTGTCTCATAATTAGAAATAGGAGCAATTCCCGTAATATTATTGTTCTTATTATGAGTCAAAGCTTTGAGACATTTAACTGCTTGGTGATTACTTACTGTAATAGCCCCAAAAAGTTGTACCAGTACCCTAAAACCCGTTGGAGAGCATACAGCTAATAAGGTTTCTTTTACGTCCCAGCCACGGAGCATAATACAGAGAATATTTTTTATTTATTTACATCAAATAGTAGGTCGGAACAGTAGGCATATTTACATTCGGGGTTCTTCTCTGGATTTCCTTTTACAGCTCAATAAATTTTATGTCGGTTACTGCAACACTATTGGCTAGGGAAGTTGGTTCTGTTGTGGCGAAATACTGTTTATTTTTACAGTCACCTACCCTTTTTTATGACATCATCAGAGCCTTGACAAAAGTAAGGTAGCTGAGTGCCTACTTGTTTCTAACACGCGATTCGAATTGGAGATGCTCTCTGAATAAATTATTACTATTACAAGAACGTGTCAGTGAGTAAACACATTCCAAAACAGTTTCTATTCATTGCGGTATAGAGTTGATTTTTGAGAGGAATCGAGGAAAGAAATTGTGTTACATTTCCATACTTGGACATAAAAATATTAACAGCTGGTCAGTTTTTATTGGATAGTAGATCGTTTTTCGGATTTACAAGTTGTTTTTTTTTTCTTTATTTGGGTCAAAGTCCAAAAAGATTTTCGACTTTACGAAGTTTATAAGTTGCCTTCGTCCCTCCATGTATTTTTTATAAATGCACGATGTAAGTATGTTATGCATATTTTCTAGAAGAATATGCAGACATTACCGCTGCACAATTTCTTCGTTTCCTTTTGCATTAGAAATAATATATGAAAAAAAACGTATTTAAGGAATGAAGGGCCGTCATAAAAACCCTTGCTGCGGCCACGCAAGACCGACACCTGAAGCCCGTCCATGCGGTTCTAGAAGCCAGAAACAAAATCCTGGATCTGGCTAACTTAGGGAAAAAGAGCTACAGATATGAATGACTGCCGCCGGGGCCAGTGCTAGAGGTCGAACTTTCGGTTCGAGCTGGCATCAAAGCTGCCAAAGAGATAGACAGCCGTTGTATCTGCCCACCATGCCTACACAGGTGTGACTCAAAAATTTTGTTCACTTATTGTGTAACATAATCCTTGATATTATGGATATTTAAATAGCATTACGGAGAATAAACAAACACATACAAAATAATTTATGTTAATCACATCAATTATTGTTCAATGTTTGATCAAATGTTGCAAGTGACGTATACTAGACTGTTTTTCAAATACACACAATCACAAGATGTTAGCTAAAGCCTTGAATGAACCTATTACGCGATAGGTAACTGCGAACCAACTGTTAACGTTTCATAAACAGCGTCCGGCCCATTAAACATTAGTGCACACAACGATACATTTGGATGCGGACACTTCCACAAACACATTACACGATGTGGTAGGAACCTCACAATGTCCGAAAATTGAATTGTCCCAGACCTCTCTATTATGCTCGTGTGTAGCTACAACCCGGATGAAGTAAATAGGCACCCTGCTGCAAAGGCGTCGCATACCAACGAAACGCCCTGTTAAATCGCACGGATTATACTCAATGTCCAGCACCGGATAGACGTTGCCAAAATGACCATGTTTTCTTGGACACAACGAGATATACAGTTAGTACTTTGACATGAGCCGATCTGCACCGCGATTTTTAACGAAGCGTAGGTCAGTTTTTATTTGACAGTATCCTGTAAAAAAAAACAGTGAAATGGCGCGGAAAAAAATATACGAAAAAGGTCCAAAGACGTCGATATTAAAAATTTATGCGGGCCGTTCATAAAACATAACGAGACATTGCCAGTTTTCCTTTGTTGAGTAGAGTTAGCTACTGGAGAAATGGCAAACCACCTTAATAAAGAACGAGTACGTGCACCAAATGTACTGGCTTTTTTGTTGTTGTCCAGGAAACAAGAAGGGTAGGAAAGTAGGTATTTCGTTATATCTTCGGGGTAAGTAACAAGTGTTATGTTAAATACTTAGCAAGAAAATGTCTGCGTACTTTCGGTCGATATTCAGAAATTTAATCAAATTGTTGTTATAAATTCTATAAACCGATCCATCAGAATCAGTCATCATAGTATAAAACAAAGTTGCTTCCCGCTGTCTCTCCCTATGTATTCTTACTAGTGGACGCCTCACGATTTCATTCGCGCACTACTAACTAACCTAACCTAACCTATACACAAAATACTACGAAGTTTTAGAACCATAACTCAGATATTAACAAGAACCATAATTCCAATATTAATCAGACAAGGCTAGGTCTTTTTCTGATGGATTTTGGACTCTATTGACGTTTTTTATTTTAATTACTGACTCCATCACATTACCCGGACGATGTTTATCATAAAATCTAGCTTTTAAGGACAATTTGAAATTATTGTGTAATGTTTAAATAGGTATGTGTGTGTCCTGTAGTGTTACATACATTATGTGATTATTGTCTGTTAACTTCTTTGAAATCTTTAGATAATTCCAGTGAAGACATTCAATAAGATTCAAAGTATGTGTTGGTCAAGCGGTAATATATTAGCCTTTGTTTGATTAAGGGTCAATTTTGAAAAGTCCTTTCTTGCCTCACGTTAACATCATAAAAATAACCTCTATGCACAATTGCAGCTTTCTAGGGTCAAGGTTTTTGGCTGGGCGTTGATGAGTCTGTGATGTTTTAATCAGTGAGGATTTTCAGCATTTTATGTATTTATATACATGCTGACTTCGATGTCATGATCTGGACCAACATTTTCTAACTCAGAAAATTGTAGCGATTCTGTTGAATATTTCCAACAAAATAATGGTCACACAAATACCTAGTAGGGGTCGCCCCAGAAGGACATATATTGACCAGATTGATGATTTCCTGGCCAAAGGTGGCGTGAAAAGTACTCGAAACCGGAGGTCATGTATGAAAAGATGTATGGATGTAGATGAAGCGAAAGGGGTATGTCAGGACCGTGACAAATGGAGATCTGTAGAATCTGCCTACCCCTCGGGGAGACAGGCGTGAAGTGTATGTATGTACAAACATTTATAACAAAAAAACTTTTTTCAAGAAAAGAAGCATTGAAATCGCTATCATTTGATGAGTAAGAAAAATTTGTTCCGGATCATGACCCCAAAGTCACCCGGTATTTAGATATCTTTAGAATTGCGCAACGTATGTCAATGCAGTTTCTTTTAATAGATAGAGTGATTCCAGTGTAAGGCTTTTATGTATATTACATGCAATTCAATCGTGTGAAACCGGGGCGGGAAAATAAACATTAAAAAGAATATTAAACGGTATAATACCACCCTCTTCCCCACTACTGTCTCCCATTAGATCCAGAATCTATAGCACCCAGAAAACACCAGAACTCTATACAGTTCAACTGGTCTAAATATCCTGTAAATCAGTAGGAATTTTGTGAATTTTTATTTTTTTAGCATAGGTATAACTCACTGGACGAATGATTTGAAGCTATAATACAGACGTACTAATCTAAATAATCTCGTATTGTATTGAATACGCAATTTAGGTATTTTGTTAAAAAAAAACCGTTAAATTTTGTTAAAAAAAATTTGTTTTCTCCGTATAGTATAATATAATATCCAGGGCGTACTGCCCGCTTTTCCCAAAAAGGCCAAGGTCCACCTTCCTAGTCCAGTTTCTACTTCACTGCACGCGATTCTCAGCATTACTTTTTCTTAGCCTATTTAACCTGACTTTGGACTTCATCAGAATCTCTTTCTGAATGAATAAACGTACATAATATGACTCTTTATTAAATACTGTATATTATAAACTAGCGGCCCGGCTTCACACGAGTGCAATGCAATTAGTATCAGAATAAGTGTTTCCTTACTATATGCACTATGGGCCTTACTAATGTAAGTGATAATGCGTTTATTGGTAAGGGGGTATATAATATGTATATTAAAAAAACTTGCATAAAAATCCGTTGCATAGTTTAAAAATATAAGCGTACATAAGGACAGACAGAAGGACGCGACGTTTTACACTATGTAGTGATTTAAAAAAGGCTCTTTCTTGTTACATTTAACATTGCGTTGGAAAAAAAAATGCTTAGCATCATTTTTTATGTTCCAGACCGGCACATGACTACTACGACTACCTATACCTATCAAAAACAAGATGTTTAACTTATTTTCTTAACAAATAACAAGATTCAAGGTCGGATGACGTTTTTTCGCTGAACAAGGAAATTGATCTCAATAGATTTGCATCAATTGAAAAGACCGTGTCGTAGGTCAGAAGTACTTACTAACTTCGTTTACGAATCGTTTCTTGAGCAAATAAGAGTTTGATTAGTTGAATAAGTAAATGTATTAAACAGTAACATTGACATAAAGTCTAACATTGTAACAAATACAATTAACCGTGTGAATAATATAAATAATAATAGAATACATGTGTCACCACCCCAGCCCAACTTTTCCCGTCGTGGAGGTCCCACGCCGTCCTGTCCTCCGCGATTGCTTTGGCATCATCTTTGCTGTAGGACGTAGGTAATGTTCGCAGACCTGAGCGTACTTAACACTTTCACCAGCTAGATTTATGATTATAGAAGTTGTATTGTAACGACGTCGACAGGCGGGGAAGCGTCCCCAAAAGGGTTAAGTTACAACAAATTATTAGTAATAATAATTTGTTAGCTTTGAAATAACTTAGCCGTGCAAATGTTTCCTTTGCGTCCTTATTTTACCTATAAAAAGCAAAATTTTTACTCTCCAAACCATCACGGCACTCCTACGATATTTCCAATTTCCATGTTTGTTTGCAAATGACATGTAAGTAAATAAGTAAATTGTTCAATATCTGAATGATATATATTCCTGGAAGAAGGGTACGTATTTATTTAAATACATTTCATCAAAGAAACCCACGTATACTTTGAACATAAAACAAATTCGTTCTGAAAGTACGGACTTTGATTAATCGATTTAATTACGCAAAATAACAGAATAGAATGTATCGAATTAGCGAAATGTTCTTGAACAAATAAGTATGTTACAGGTATTATTCAGACGTAATTAATGAAACAATGTAATTAGTGACTGGAAGAGTCAGAGCGATTTGCACTGGGTAATATATAGGTATTCCGATAGTTTTGATTAAAACGCAATGATAGGTTAGGACCGTTAGTCAAGATTTAGTACTTGTTGGGCGAGACGTGGAGAGTCTTTATATACCCAGTACCTTTTGTAACCGACTTAAAAAAGGAAGAGTTTCTCAATTCTTCGGTTTTTTTTTGCCTTCTAACTGAGTGAACTGGTTTGAATGTGTCTATTTGTATTTGAAAGCTGGGACTTTCCGTTCGGTCCCATTTAAATTTGGTTCAGTTCCGTCAATTAATGTATCATGAGAAAACCACACATCTGTCAAATTTTACTGGTTAGGGTCGGTATTTTTTCTTGAAAGTTGTGTCATAATATTATCGTAGAGAAATTCGTCATTGATTCTCCACCGTTGGCGAGGACATATGGAGGTATGGCTATGGGACTCGCACCCCCTAAATCCCCACGGTGATCATACCCGTGGTATTGGCGGAGTCCTCGCGGCAGCTTGAGCCACTGCGTCCAAGTAAGCACCCAATACCTGCCTGTTCAGCAGCATCAGAAAAAGTCGAGGGCCATGTCTGTTGAACTCTCGTAGTTCTTTGTGTCGCTTTGGCATCGTAGCGACCAAGAATATGCATTGCTGTTTTACTAAAGACCACAGTGAAAAGAGAGTAATGAGGCGAGCAATGCATACCGTTCGAAGCCGCGTTGCCTGCTGCAACTACAAAAGTGTAGAAGATTCGGCATGTTCGGCCAGGTATTGAATTCCATCTACACACACACACTTAACGCCTTTTAATAATAATAATGAATAATAATATTTATTTCCATAAAGAAATTACAGGGAATGCACTTATTCTAATAATATTGTACTTAGTCACTTACTAGGCTGCATTTCGCGACCTGTATTAAGCAACGACTTAACACTCGATGCTGTCTCAACTGGTGCAGGATTAAGGAACAAAACATTGAGAAATGTACATTAAGAACGCCTTTTAAATTTTAGAGGCCCTTGCTAAGCAAATGCCCACACCCTTGCTAAGCAAGTGCCCACAGTTCACCAAGCGTATGTAACCCACGTGACAGGGCGTGAGCCCTTTGCCCGTTAACGTATCCATGGAGATGTCCATGAGGCACCCTCATCAACAAAGAAAAAAATGCCTCTAACTGTACAAAAAGCTAATGAAAATATCGATTGGAAGTAACTTGCTAAGATTACTCTTCTTCAAGCCAATCAGTCAGGGGCAGGAAATAAAATCGTAATACTTACAGCAGGTGTTATTTTCCTGTTTATTGTGATTCTTTTATGTACCATGTAAAATGAATCCCTATTTCCCTTGGTTACGGCGTCACGCGTGAACGACTGCACCGATGTCACAATTTTTTTTGTTGTTGTTGTTGTTGTTTGTTATTGTCGGAAGTTGGTTCTCATGAAAGAAAAAAATAAGCAAAATTGCTCGGAAAAATAAACTAATTCTAAAACAATATTCCTAGTTAAGACATAACATCGTTTGACTGCCCACTAGTATTGAACGCCGCTGGTATAGAAACGTCCTTTTTTTCATAGTCTTCGATTGCAATCCTTTTTTCTTCTAGGACGTAGAAGTCACATGAACCAATTTCTTTGAATAATACTCGTTTTCAGAGTTTTTCACGCGGAAGTCTGAATAGGTTTTACGTTTAGGAAGTGGGAAATGCAATTGCCCTTGGACTGGACACTGAAATTACCTTTTTTATGACTTAACTTGAGTTACATTGAAGTGATAAAAACCTTTGTGCATCGCAATAGTCTCAGAGCTACGTTTAATTGGTATAGTATTGATATTATATTCATTAAACTCAGTAGAAAGATATTACAGTATAGATAAACTATATTCAATATTGACCAGAGGTCTATGTCCACAAGTGGACAAGTATGGGCTGATGACGATGATGATTTAATATTTGTTTTTTGGAACAATGGTCATAATGATTATATTCCCATGTAATAACACTATCACAATAATGAATGATTGAAGGGAACACTAAATATTGTGGAGCCAAAAATATGTTCTTATGTTAACTCATTTTAACACTTGATAATCTATACACAAAAAAAAATATATGGTAAAAATAAACCATTAAATTCAATATTACCTAGGATGTGAGACTGTTAAAATTACGACAAAATCTACGGGACGGATTTAGACAAATATTTTACCTTTAGAATTAACGTACAGTATAATTTACCCTAGATTTCCATGGAAACCTAATTCAGACGTGAATAATTGCAAAGAACAGCTAGTAGTTATAAAGAGACAAAATTGTAGGAAATAACTACACTTGCTTAGGAAATTTACCAAATTTATTTATTTCACCAAGCGTATTTAACGCAACGTCACAGGAAGTGAACCACACGCCATTATTAAGTTCACACACCTTGTGGTATACGGGTTTCATCACGATGTTTAATTCATCGTATACTATACGCAGTGCAACAAGAAAAACAGTACACGCCATCATTACATCAGGTCTCAAACCCACAGGCTCCGATTTTCAAATCCAAGTAGGTACTTAACCACTGCTTCACAAACGCTCACTCCTAAATATTTTTTGTATGTAAGTAAGGATAGGTAGGTATAGTTCGTTCATTTCATGAATGCGCGCGGGCCTTAGATATCTGTGTGTCAGTTTTGTTCGTTTGAACTGTCAACTAGCGTGACCATATACGACTCACACATCTAAGGCCCGCGCGCATTCATGAAATGCACGAACTATACTATGCTATTGTTGGTGTTTCCGAACCCTGAAAAAGATATAAAAGGGGCTCATTGCAGTAAATGTTAAGTGGCTCAGTGATTAACATTCTCCCTGTCGTTACCGGCCTTATCGAGCGGCCTGCACTCCAAAGGCTGACTATACTACTGAATAATGGCCATTATTGTAGAACACTGTACATTGCTGCTCGGTAAGTATCTTCGTAATAGCTGGCGACTACTGGAAATTCAATGTAAAGCGTTTACGACATCATAATCTTGTGAATTCAGGATGACACGTGACAGTTTCGTTACCTGCAATTATTTTTTCAGGTCTTAGGTATTAGATGAACCCGTGTTTTTATTTAATCAGGCACAACTTTTCTTAAAATAATATAATTAGTCTGAAATTTTCGCTGAAAAGTGAGTGAATAGGAAACCTGGAATGGCTTTTATTAAAAAAAAATATGAAGCGACACCAAAGTATTTACTTACATATATATTTTGTTTTGCAGATCTCTAAAACTTAATCTTGTACAATAATCGAGTTTATGACTGAAATTGAAGAATTGACGATATTTCAAAAATCCTAATATCCCAATAAAACCGTTTATTTAATTTTTCATCCTCATCAGAAATATATATTTATTATAAGTTTATGTCACATATTTCTTGAGAACATGGATAAAATGTTAAACAACATCTCAGACGCGAAATACGACTAAGAAAAAAGGTCCTTGTTTTTTTTTAATTTGGCTTAGGTATGTCGCACGTCAATCAGAAAGTCTTTCAATACGACTTCAATCAATAAGTCTCTCCAAAGAAAAAATACGAACACCGCCAGTAAATATGAAAAAGTTCATTGGAAATATGAAAGAAACTTTACTGTAATTCTAAATTCTGGTATTAAAATAAGGATAGTATTTAGACGTGCATCAAAAAAGTCTAACCTAACCTAACCAAAATACTGACTTACCGACAAAATTACTGATTTGGTCCGCTAATAAATACTTTGCAGCTCAATTAGTAATTTTGCTGCTCAACTTAGTATTTTAGGCGCTCAACCTTTATTCGCATACATACATACACTTCACGCCTGTCTCCAGAGGGGTAGGCAGAGAGCTACAGATCTCATTTGTTCACGGTCCTGAATTACCCTTTCGCTTCATCTAGCATTCATACATCTTTCATAGCATAAATTTTTAAACAAAACATAAATTTTCAACATCAACTTATTATATTCCTTAAAATAATAGTATTGTTTAGGGGTCATGTGACCTTAAGTG